>APFE031635510.1:40487-160025 GCA_000404065.3 Pinus taeda | reverse complement strand
GATGTTCAGTATCACTTTGTGAGGGATATGATAGAAGACAAAAAGGTGTTGCTGGTAAAGGTGGACACTTTCAAGAATACTGCAGATGCATTGACAAAATCTGTGAGCTCTGAGAAGTTCTCCTAGTGTAGAGAAACAATGGGCGTTTCAGGGCGGGAAAAATGACTAGGCTCTCCTGTGGCCCCCTGTGGAAAGAAAACAACAAGTGGGAGAATGTTGGGTTGTGTTATATTCTTTCCACGACAAACCTACAATGATCATGGTGAAAAATGAATGAAAAACCCTCCTTTATATAACAAAGTAATGGAGAATAATAAAACATTATTAACCAAATTCAGATCTAACTACTTGGAATACTTTATTTATTTATTGGAGGGGAAAAAGGAATTTAAAATGGTTAAATACCTTTATTTAGAAATAATTAACAAACAAGACGATCTATTAATTATTTTGCGAGAAACAAGAAAGATTTGAAATCAAAATAATTATTAAATAATGATTTAATAATTATTCTAATAAAAAAAATAAGGAAATTCAAATAAATAATGATTTATTTAAATATTCCTAAGGGATTTAGTCAAATGTGACAAGGAATAATGATTAAATAATGATTTAATAATCATTCATAGAGAAAATTAAATAAATAATGATTTATTTAATTATTCTCATGGGGTTTTTTTGATTTAAATCAGAAAATAATTTAATAAAAAGTGGTTTATTAGATTATTCTCCACATGAAAGTGATTTTACTATGGTAAAATTAAATCTGCATGGTGTATTTCGATCCACCTAGTTAGAAATGGCTAGGTGATCATTTTTTAGTGATAATTGTCAAGCAAGGGGGTCTCCCCAAAGTGAAGTCCCAATTAGACCTCACACCATTTGGAGTAGGATCCCCATCCGAAGTATCGAATCAACTGCCATATATTCTAATGGATTTTCCTTAGCTACAAAGTTCAACACAAGAGAGTAATGCACATGATCTTTTGGATTAACAAGTGAGTATGCCTTGTGAAATGTTCAACTATGAAATGTATCAACGTTCTTCTAGCTAAAGGGAATAGAAAAGTGGACCTGTTAAAGACAAGTAATAGTACTAATCTAGAAAAGGCACCTGAGCATACACATAAGAATAAATCGTTAATCAACCAATAAAATAGTTCACAAGGAATCAATGATTGTTAAATCAAATACAACACACCTTCAACAAGATAAGTACTAAAACCATCGACATAGTTCAATTTCCTTAGTACAGATGAAACAACATACATTGCAAAAATTCAAAGAATAGTCTTAAAATTCAAGACATACGCATGAAAGTGTGTTGGCTCAATGAGCTTCTGAATTAGGTAAAAGTTTCAAGGTACATGAAGACAATGAACACCACTAGCCCCAATGAAAGAGCATTAGAGTAGTCACTTGCTCCTCGAATGCCTTGTAGGAGGAGCCAAGTTAAAATTCCCCTTGCATGAACAATGCCGGTCTATATGTAAAAAATGGGGTGATCTTCCCCTCCCTTATGACTCTTGGACTACCCTCACAACTATTTGACTTCTCTATGACCTTTTACATTCCTACATGAATTTTCGCATTACAGATGACTCTTATACTTCCACTTTACATTAGATTCCTCTCATATAGAATTTACATATTTCACAAAATGACATGTCACATGATGACTCATCACTCGACATGACATGGCACTGATGACATGGAAATTTTAAGTCATCCTTCATTTCTTCTTTCTTTCCGCCTTCTTGAGAGATGGAACATGGTCCTCTTCTTCCTCCTCCATATGGCTTGAAGATAAGGAGTCTTTAATGTGATCTTGATTCTTTGTCTTCTATTGTAATATGGTGTTCCTTTGTCTTCTTGCCTGATGATCACCTGGTCTTCTTCATCTCCATAGGTGTCTTCTAGCATGGTCTCCTTCCCTTTTCCTCCATCATCATCTTGTAATTATAAGATAAAGTACCTACAACTAAAATCCATTCATGACAAGATGACATAAGTCCAAACATCCTCTAATATAACATGCTCCGTGAAATCACTTGTTAGGGTTGGAACTGGTGACTCGTTGAGTGATTGACTCAGTGATTGCATAGTTCTAGGGGCCAAGATCTAGGACTGAGGCTTGAGACAGTGCAACATGTAGTTCAGGATGGCCAGGGTTAAAGGTTTGCATAGTTGAGGGGCTCAAGAGCTCAAGGCTGGGGCTTAAGGCTTGAGGTTTTCCAATGCGCATTTTTGGAAGGATATACTTAGGTAAATACGCAGTTGAGGGACTCAAGGGGTTAAGATTGAGGATTGAACCTTTAATTTTCCCAATACCAAGTTCTGAGATGTTAAGCCAGGTGACTGCGCAGTTGAGGGTTTCAAGAGCTCAAGGTTGAGGTTTGAGGCTTGAGGCTTGGAGTTACCCAATGCACATTTCTGGCAGGAGAACAAGTTTGGAGATTACATAGTTGAGGGGTTCAAGGGATCAAGCTTGATGCTTGAGGCTTGAAGTTTCCCAATGTGCAAGCTTGGAGGGAGAACAATCTCATATATTGCACATTTGTGCAGTTCTAGAGCTCAAGGGTCAAGGTTGGACACTATGAATGTGTAGTGCACAATTCCAAGAGGAAGTATGAGGGCTTGAGAGTTGATACTACGCAATGCACAGTTCATGAGGGTTGAGTGAGGTCAAGTTTCTTGGGAGTGGATTTTCTAGATGAGGCTAAGTGTGGAATCAGTGAGACCAAAGTGAACAAGGAAAAGGCTTGAGCATGATCACACACTTATAAAATTTGAAGACACAACATTGATCGCTCAGAATACATGAACACCATACTTCCCTCAATGCGACGACATTGTGACCTCTTTCCCCAAATGCGACATTAAAGGTACACTATACAATGACAATGATGACGCTTGTGCGACAATGCATAAAACTATGGGAATGAGTGTAAAACATGTTTATATAAATAGAGGGACTCATAAACACCAAATTTACCCTTTGAAACAAGCCAAAACTCCACTTTACATGATAAGTGACACTTCCCATGCTAAAAGACAACATTAGCTATATGAAGAGAAAAGTGAAAATTACACTTGCGATATGGGAACGACGATGAAATCGACACATGCCATAGAAAATATAACATGAAAATGACTCTAATCAAAGTGAAAGCAAGCAAAAGCAACAGTAGAAAACATGAAAATGACACTCGTGAAAGCGAAGGTGCGCAAAAACGACATTTTAAAAAACTCACCGAAATAGAAGTACAAACACATCCAAATGTGAGAAACCGTCAATGAAAATGTGCACTGGCTGTCGACATGAATTGAACATTGCACATGCAATGTCTTGGTGGACAGTGCTAGGCATGTTCAAGCTTACGTGAAGGAATGTGCTCATGAACTCATTGTGGACTAAGCATGTATGAGCAGGTGACTTTGACAATTACAATCCAAGAAGGGAGCCCAAATACTTAACAAAATATCAACCAACCAAGAAGTGATAGCAGAAAATTGATCACAAGATCCACAGTAGGCTCCATAATTCAGGTATAGGTAAAATTTTGCAGGGTATTTGTGAGAACAAAAACACTTGGCAACACACTGGTATATCTCCATATTATTTTCCTTGGTAAATTATTTGTGCAGGGTCTATTTCTTCAGGGAGTATTGATTCATGGTTTGCATCACTCCATCTTCCCCACTTACTCTGTATGTAAACATATTCCCCTTCATTCCTTCTTGGTCAAACATAAACATATAACTAACGATATCAGAACATTTCAAGATGGGTGAAGGGAAATGTAGCACACAAGCTTTATATTTTTAGAGTATATTTTTTCATCTATAGTGTTTCTCCACTATCTGCAGGCCTCGACAGTACCCCACCGAAGTCACTTTAGGAACACAAACATTTCTCTGCTTCTAGCGAGCCTGGACAGTACCCTGACAGAGTTGCTTGCTTCACCTCCCTACACAGGAAGCCTTTCTTTTCTTTCACCCTTTATTTATATATTTTATATAGAAATGTGCATCTACACTTATTCATTTCATGGATGAAAGAGGGATCCTGACTTATTGAGAGCATAAGAGGTTGTTCCTTTAGAGAAGCATATGTAAGAGCTTTGATATTGGTTTTCTTGTTTAGATTTCCCCCTTGTCCTTCTCTACTTGATTGGATTAGCGTGGAAAACACTAAAATGTAAAGAACCAATTGTAGGCATGAAGTTTCTATAATAGAAACAAATATCATGGTTCGACACATAGATTTCCTCATGTAAGGATCATATATTCCATCAGAACATCATCGACCAAAGAATAACCAAGACAGAGAAGAAGGACTGAAGGTTAGCCAAATGTTGCAGTGTCACAAAGCCCTTTTCTATTTTTCCACATTATCTTTTAAGCCAAATTAAAACATCCTTCATGCGAAATAACAAACAATACACAACAAGGAAACAGAACCCGAGGACAAAACAAATGGAGGCTAAATCGAAAACATAATTTGAGACAAAAGTTAGAAAACAATTGAAGACTGCAGAATGCATGTGCAATGGAAACTAATATGCAACTAGACTTACTCCTAACATAACCAGCTAGAAGTTCAGGGTCACATATACTGAAATTTCTAATGTAGCTATCGTAACTACTCCCGACATGCATACACAAATATATGATCTGTTAAAACTGATATAAAGCAATGTGTAGCAAAAAAGATAAGAGTTTGAATAACTTGCACAAAAAATTGAAGGTCTTTCCTATCAACAGAAATATATTTCATAGCCACTATGTCTTACCAGCTCATGTTCTTACCTTTTCTATGAAAACCATATATAAACACACCTCAGAAGCTTCTTCTGAATGTATCTTTACCTATATTACTCACGTTAGCAAGCATTAGAAAAGATCGAAACTTCTTATTTGTGAGTTGCTTGACAAGTAATATTTCTCCAACCATTCAAAAATTGGATTGTAAAATTCGAGATAATCCTCTTGAAAACCCTAAAATTCTTGACAAGATGAATATTAATTAGAAGCATGGGATCATGAAGAGAATCTTTCAAGGGAAAATGAATCTGATCATATTCAGAAATATTTTCAAGATAGTGAGGGCTTGACATAGCCATCAACAAAGGTTGAAGTGCATAATCTTCTTGATAGGTATTTTAATAGTGATATGAACCATACATATCAATTAATGTGATACAAATGCCAAAAAATATGTTAGTGGGAAAATGATAAGACAAATGCAAGTTAATATTATGATCAAATGGATCATTTCTAGAATGACATTATTGGTTAGAAGATAATGAATATAGATCAGCTTGAAAAAAATTTCAAGTGCTTTGAATGATAGAATCATCTTCCTCACATGACGGATGTAACAAATAATTTCTTTGTGACTAGTTACCCACTACACTAGCATCGTAATCATCGAAGGAAGTGAAAATGAATGCCAGTAACATGAACACATGAAACCATTTAAGATACAATAAGTGAAGAAGAATTTGATTCACTAAATAAATCATGCATTCAGTAGTACTCAAGAAGATTTGAGGTGTGATGAAGGAAAATATTAGCAGTTTAACATTCACAAGAAAAACCAGGAGCTAAGTATTCTGAAATGCATATGATAGACATGATTCCTTTAGCGAAAGATCATCTTTGAAACAATCAAATTTCTAGTTCCATGCTTCTATGAGAGATGCACACTCCAAACCCAAGTTAAGAACAAGAGCTTTGCATGGAGATGAATAAACTGAAGTAGAATCTTGAATCCGATCAGAAATCGAATCTTGAAAGTTCAAAAGATTATATCTGCAACGCAAAACATATTTCAAGAAGGAATTTACATCGAGTGAAACCATGAAGAGAGAATAACTTTGCGAGTAAAACCAGGTCTGGCTTAGTTCGGGGGTCCCATAAGAGTCACGAGATCTTGACATAACGATCAATGAAAGTTTAAGTGCTTCAAATTCCTCACAAGTCCCGTAACTTTCAAGGATTCTAAAATAACATTCAAAAGATTGAATCAGACTGTGCATGGTGTGAGTATAACTATGTTCATTTCTTTCAATGAGACCACTACTAATTGGATGGAATCCATATTTTACACTGATTTGATTGGATTTTACAATTTCAACAACTAGATTAATCAAGTTGAAAGATTATTCTGATTGCAAATGTCGAGATGTATGAATCGAATAAATTTCATGAGAAAGTTGATTGAAGAGTTGTCTTCATGAAAAAAAAGAGATGATACGAGATGGAAAGAATAATCAATGATCTGATTATTTTCTCTTTCATAATGGAAAACCTCACTAACTTACGTAAATTGAGAAGTGAACTCATCTAATGAATAACTTGAAGAGCATGGAGTATTTTCACTGCATGTAGATAGAGAGCACAGGGGATAGTGGGGTGAAGAGGAAGTTTCGATAAGAAAATTTTCTTCAGGTGGATCAGATTCCAGATCTAATTTTGTCAGATCAACATCTTCTGAAGGAATTGAAAGATCATTTGGTGCACTTGGGCATTCATCATTGCAACATTGATAGAGCCATCATCATCAGAATGATTGTTGCACAAGACTACAAATCTGAACAACTTAATTTCATTTGATTCACTATTGGGATTAGAAGATTGAAAATAATATTATTTAAGAATGTAAGAGAATCATGTTGACATGGGGGACTTTCAAAAAGAGAATAAAGATCAAAATAAGTTTCACTTTTTTGCTCCTATTCTTGTGCAATGTGACTGCCTTGTATCAGATCACAATTTGAACTAGCAACTTCAAAATCAAGAGAGAGTGAAGAACTAGTTGGTGGAGAAAATTAATCAATCGGATCATGGTATAATGAGTCATGGTATGCAGATGATAGAGGATGGCAGATGTCCCTTGAAGAAGTAACATTTACAATGGTACCATATTCGAGATTGAGGCTAAGAGAGCTAATGCCATCTTAAGGAATGAAAAGATTAGTCTTCACCCTAGGCTCGATGATCCATTCTAAGGTTTCCTCCATTGGATCTGAATCATGAGAGGTGAATCAAGGTTGAAGAGATGGATCAATGATCTGATTCATAGATTTCCCAACTTCAGTGTTAATGCATAGAGGCACCCCGATCGATACTGGAAAAGGCAGAGGACAAGGAAAAAAAGGAGTAATAGGTTCCTCCTTTGAAATTAGAGGTGTCTCATGATTTACAAGAGGTAGGGAAGCATAAACATTAGGAGGTTCAGATTCACTATGTAGAGAGAGATGAACCAAATGATCAAACCTTTGTTTAAATAAATCCTTATCTGTGTTTTCTTCAAGAAATTCATAACATAGGTGAAGGAATTGATAAGAGAAATCGTCAATTGATTAGTTTGGTTTCATTCTTAGTTGATTAATCCTTTTATAAATAGCTCAATAATAATACCTATCAAATGATAAATGAAGCTCCTTGATGAGGTGTTCAAGAGAATGAATGGAAGTAGGTGGTAGAGTGTTACACCATCAGCTAACTCAACCTTCAAGTGTGAGGTAGAAAATAATACAAGCCACATTTTCACAGTTAATTTTGTAGTATTCACAGAACTTAAGGAAAAGAGATGCATGCTTGAAAATGGATGTATCACCCTCACCATCAAACTTGAGTTGAGACAAGTCATGAAGAGGCTCATCGGGGATTGAAATTTTACCAGGGGACAGGTTAGGAAAACACCTCAAGATTATTATTTGAGGATAATAAATTTCAGTTAAGAGGTTCAAAACAGACTAGCCCTCCTTTTAGCGCCATTATGTTGACATTGCTGGAAATGTGTCAACCAAGGGGGTCTCCCCAATGTGAACTCCCAGTTAGACCTCACACCATTTGGAGTAGGAGACCCATCTGGAGTATCAACCTCGATGCCATATATTCTAATGGATTTGCCTTTGTTACAAAGTTTAGCACAAAAGAGTAGTGCAAAGGTACTTTTGGATTAGCAAGTGAGTGTGCCTTGTAAAATGTTCAACTATGGAATGTATCGAGGTCCTTCTACTGAAAGTGAAGAAAAAAGTGGACCCTTTAAAGACAATTAATAGTACTAATATAGAAAAGGCACATGAGCATATGCATAAGAATGAATCGTTGATCAACCAACTAAATAGTTCATAAGGAAGAAACGATCGTTAAAGAAAAATAAAACACACCTTCAAAAATACAAGTACCATATCCACCAAAATAGTTCAATTTCCATAATACAGATGAAACAACATACATCGCAAACATTCAAAGAATAGTCTTACAATATTCATGACATATGCATGAAAGCATGATGGCTCAATGAGCTTCTGAATTAAGTAAAAGTTCCAAGGTACATCAAGACAGTGAACACCACTATCCCCAATAAAAGAGCGTTGAGGAATGGCAACAAGCAATTCCTATTTAATTTGTCCTTGCATTAAACTGTGAATTAAAATCGAATTCTATTCTCATAGTAACTTGTAAATAGTTAATTAAGTTTAATTGAATTAATTATCATAGTAATTTTGAGTTGTAATTTTTTCTGTAGTCATGTATATTTTCTCCCTAAATTGTAGGGGTCCAGGATGAGTTTATTTGAGTTGTAATTAGACAACTCAGTTTGACTGAGTTATAGATAGTTAAACTAGTTCTATCTGTTTTTGGAACTAGTAGAGGTCTAGTAGTGAGTTGGTGCACTAGTGCATCCTCAGTGCTACTCCAGCTAATTGAAGATTCCCTCATGAGAAACTCATGCATGTTAGTTTAGAGAAAGATGCAGTTGAGACTAGAGTGTAGGGACAATGTACTATTAGTTGTAGAATGATCTGAGTTTTACATATCATGCATGCAATAAGAAGAGGACCTAGATTTGGATTGTGCAGTGGAAGAAGGAATTCCCAATTAAATATGGGTTATTCCTCATAGGAATTTAACAAGGAAATAGGGGCTTAGCAGGCAAAATAATTTGGTTAAGTATTGGTCAGTGCGGGCTTGTAAGGCAGAGAGTTTATCATACTTGTGCGGAATTGTTCTAGTGAGAACAAGCTTTATATTATAACTTATATTTCTGATTAATGCAATAGATACTCAGGGTTTTGAGTAGTGGATTTCCCTATAGAAACAATTGCGTAATGTGTCTTTGATTATCTTCCTCTTGTCAATTATTATTTTCATCGATTCTTGGTTTATGTTGTTTAAAGAGTAGAGTAGATTCTTCTCTTGTATTTTAATACATTACATGAGCTGTGAATCTATAGGAATATACACAAAGAGAATTAGTGCAGTCACTTGCTCCTCCAAAAAAAATATCTTCCTCTTGATTGCTTGGTAGGAGGAGCCAAGGTGAAAATTCACCTTGCATGAATAATGAGGGTCTATATATAACAAATGGCGTGATCATTCACCTCCCTTGTGACTCTTGGACTACCCTCATGAATGTTTGACTTCTCTATGACCTTTTGACTTCCTACATGAATTTTCTCATTACATAGATAACTCTTGGACTTCTAGTTTACATTACATTCCTCTCATGTATAATTTACATAATCCACAAAATGATGTGGCACATGATGACTCATGAATCAACATGACATGGCACTGATGACATGGACTTTGTGATGACATGACAATGTAAAGTCATGCTTTGTTATTTCTTTCTTCTTGTCTCCTTGAGAGATGGAACATGATCTTCTTCTTCCTCCTCCATATGGCTTCAAGATAAGGAGTCTCTAATGTGATCTTGATTCTCTATCTTCTGTTGTAATCTGTTGTTCCTTCGTCTTCTCGCATGATGATCACCTAGTCTTCTTCACCTCCATAGATGTCTTCTATCATGGTCTCCTTCCCCTTTTCCTCCATCATCATCCTATCAAGATAAGATAAAGTACCTACAACTAAAATCCAATCATGACAAGATGACATCAGTCCAAAAAACCTCTAATTTAACATGTTCCATGAAATCACTTGTTAGGGATGGAACTGGTGACTAGTTAAGTGACTAACCCAGGGATTGCATAGCTCCAGGGGCCAAGGTTTGGGACTACATAATGTGAATTTCAGTATGGTCAGGTTCAAATGATTTCATAGTTGAGGGGCTCAAGAGCTCAAGGTTGGGGCTTGAGACTTGAGGTTGCCCAATGTGCAGTTCTATAATGACAAACTTAAGGAATTGCATAGTTGAGGGACTTAGGAGATCAATCTCAAGGATTGAGGCTTGAATTTTCCCAATGTGCAGTTATGAAAGGCCATCCTAGGTGATTATGCAGTTGATGGGCTCAAGAGATCAAGGTTGAGGCTTGAGGCTTGGAGTTGCCCAATGCATAGTTCTAGTAGAACAATTTGGAACATTGCACAGTTAAGGGGTTCAAGTGCTCTAACTTGAGGCTTGAGGCTTGGAGTTTCCCAATGCATAGTCCTTAAGGGAGAACATTCTCATAGATTACGCAATCCAAGGAATTGAGCGAGAGGCTTGATGCTTGAGCCTGCACAATGTGCAGCTGAGGCTGACTGAGAGGCAATGATTGTGCAGTTTTAGAGCTCAAGGGTCAAGGATGGGCACTATGATTATGCAGCGAACAGTTCCAAGAGGTGAGGTTAGGGCTTGAGGGCTATGATTGCACATTGTGAATTTCATGAGGGTTGAGTGATGTCAAGTTTCCTGGGAGTGGATTTTCCAAACGAGGCTAAGTGTGGAATCAATGAGACCAAAGTAAATAAGGAAAATAATTTAGCATGATCACACAATTAGAAAATTTTAAGACACAACATTTATCACTCATAAAACATGAAAAACATACTTCCCTCAATGCGATGACTTCCCCCAAGTGTGACACTAAAGGTACACTTTGCAACGACAATGACGACACTTGTGTGATAATGCATAAAATTTTGGGAATGAGTTTAAAGCATGTATAATAACTAGAGGGACTCATCAACATCAAATTTACCCTTTGAAACAAGCAAAAACTCCACTTTACATGATAAGTGACACTTCCCATTTGAAAAGATGACATTAGCTATATGAAGAGAAAAGTGCGAGCAACACATTTGATATGAAAACAATGATGAAATCGACACATGTTAGAGAAAAGATAACATGAAAATGACACTAATCAAAGTGAAATCAAGAAGAAGCGACAGTCGAAAACATGAAAATGACACTCACGAAAGTGAAGGTGTGCAAAAGTGACTGTTTGAAAAACTCATCGAAATAGAAGTACAAACATAGCCAGAAGTGAGAAACCGTTAATAACAATTCACACTGGCTGTTGATATGAATTGAAAATTGCATAGGCACTATCTTGATGGAATGTGCTAGGCCTGTTCAAGCTTGCATGTAGGAATGCACTCATGAACTGAGCATGTGTGAGCAGATGACTTCGATAATTACAATCCAAGAATGGAGCTCAAAGACTTAACATAATATGAACTGAACAAGAAGTGAGTGTAGAACGAACGATCACAAGATCTATAATAGGCTCCAAAATTCAAGTATAGGAAAAAATATGGAGGGTGTTTGTCGCAGCGACAACAACACCATAATTTCTATAATAATAAACCCTCCATTTTTTCTTCTTTCCTTGAAAATGCATCTGACACCATATTATGTTTTCCTTTTTTGTAGATAATTTCAAATATATGATTTTTTTGTTCCCTAAAAATACTAATAATAAAAGAGAATCAACCTCATGGGATATATAAATAACCCATACATTTTTATAGAGGTGTTAATCCTTTTTCTCACTCAGATAATAAAATTTCTTTAATTAAAAGCAACAAATTTATCCATTCATAACATCAATGCCTAAGAGTAGACCTATCAAATCAGGGGAAACCTATCCCATGATTTGTAAGCACCAACTTGCAGAAGGCACCAAAACACTTTCTCTGTGAAAGCACCCACTCAACGAAACCATTATCTCCTATTATTTATTGGAAACAACCTGAAGGAGATTGCAGTCACCTTGTAACAACCCTTGGTTTATTTTCCATGTAAATAAAATAAGACCAAGGTCACGGGACACGTACTCCAAGTTGAATGGTGGGTAAAGATTATAGTGGGCATCACTTGTGGATTAATAATGGTTATGGAAATTGGAAAAGGCAAAGATGCAACAAATGACATTTAATTATGAAAATAAAGGAAAGTAGGAGAAAAGGAAGGTGAAGCGATACAAATTTTCATGCAAGGGAAATTAGAGGAAAAATGAAGGGAAATGAAGAAAAAAGAGACATCAATAATAAAAAGGCATTAGAGAAACATTTGATAGATTTTTTAGTTCTAGATTTTGTCAGTTTAGCATTTGTCTCTCTTTTCTCTCTTGCACACTTAGATCATTACTGGAGCATTCTAGCATTCACTTGGATTTGGAGAAAGCAAGGAAAGGAAAGCAAGGAAGTGCAAGGAGACAGTTGAATCAACAAATACATCAGGCTTACTTTGCAGGTAATAGGTTGCACGTGTGATCTCCTTGTTGGTTTTTGGATGCATGATATGTGCATGTTAGGTGAAATCATTATGGTTGAGGGTTGAGGTTGTGTGGTCTCTAGAAGCCCTGATTTGTTTTATTTTGGTTTAACCCATATGATCCCACATTTATGATTGGAATATGGTGTAGGGGTGATTGGATGAAAGAGAGATTTGGTATAACCTAGTCTATGGTTGGGTGGTACGTGGAAGTCCCTAACTTGGTTGTTCTATTGTGATATATGAGCACTTGTACTCGTTATTATGGCGACCTCATGGTTGATTTTTCATAGTTTATATTTTGGTTATATGCTGGTTATATGCATGGTTTTATGATGTGCTTTATTTATGACTCTTGTTCATGATTTGACAAGTTACTGGTTGGTTGATTAATGCATGGGCTAAGTAGTGTTATTGTAGCTAGCTTGAGATGGAATTGAGTCTTTTGGGTGATTTTCAGATGAAGTTCAGAACTTTATGATCATATATGCATTCATGACCAGTAACTTATATGATTGTCATATGTTTGACGAAATGTCTATCTTGCATTAGGCATGTATTAGTCAGGATCTTACTCAAGTTTTGATTATTTAACATTTGTATCCTCAATGTTATTATTCTAGAAAGTTATAGGCAATTCTAGGTAGTGGTCTAGAGGCTATCTTGAAAAAGTGGCATAGATCTCATGACTGCATGCACAAAATATGAAATTTTGGGCTATAACCACATGCATGTAGTCTTATGGGTGTGGTTGGAGACTCATAACCACATGCATCATTTTTCAAGAGTGAATTTAGGGAGTAA
Organism: Pinus taeda; assembly: GCA_000404065.3. Classification (NCBI taxonomy): domain Eukaryota; kingdom Viridiplantae; phylum Streptophyta; class Pinopsida; order Pinales; family Pinaceae; genus Pinus; species Pinus taeda. The sequence goes on along the minus strand of APFE031635510.1, from coordinate 146,758 downwards.
ACCTAATGAAAAAGAGTTCTAGCTCAAGGATTGATCACCTAAGGTGGTTGGTAGGCTCCTAAGTGATCTGTAGTCTCTAAGGGATGTCAATATGTGTTCCGATTTGTAGGCCCCACTTCCATAACTAGAACTTGGAGGTCAGGTCATATCATAGTGACACTCAACTCATGCTTACCCTGGAGAGTTTGTAAAAGTGGGTAAATGTGGGAGGAGGAGTTACAGGGTGGTATCAAATTTTCCAGGTTCAAACACTTGGACATGAAGGGCTAAATGCATATTGTCATGCATGTATTGTGATGGTTATGGTTATTATGCATGTGGCCATTATTGTAGTTTTGTGTTATCATGAATGATGTTTATATGTTGATGTCATTATGTATATATATAACATGTTAATTTGGATTCATTATGCAGACAGGATAGCCTCCCTTGAAATCAACTGAGGTGTGATTTTAATTATGTCTCTATTTGGCTTATCTAGCATGACATGTTTACAGGAGATAAAAGATTAGAGATGAAGAGTAGAATGGTGGAGTACAATTCACATGACTCCCCTTCCTAGCTTGATGATAATTCAATGGAATGGAATAGGTTAGTTGAGTAGCAAGGTGAAGAGTACTTTCCTTATATAGCAGATATACTAAGAAGTTTAAAGGCATAAATAAGAAGTTGTAAGGAAAATAATAACAAGTTGATTAAGGCACAGGAAGAGCTTTCTAGAGCTCAAGAAAAGAAATCAGTGGTTAATTCAGTCATCCTTAAGAGCCTTTAAGATTTGCAGAAGTAGGGGCAATTGAGGATTGGTCATGAACAAGAGGAAAATACTAATGGGGCATATGGTAGTAGGTCTTGATCAGGATACAGGTTGGACATGGATGACATAATCAGAGGCGGCATATCTTTGGATACACCTAATAGGAAATCTAGCACATTTTATTCTAGTTCCACTTCTGAGACACATCATCGTCATTATTGCCAACATCCTTATAGGAGGAGCAAGGAGTATTTTCCAGAAGAGTTTAAGAAAGCCAAGCCTCCTACTTTTGATGGGTATATGAAGAATCTAGAAGATGTAGAAGCATGGCTACTTGGGAAGAATAATTTCTTCGGATTGCATGATTATTCATAGAATGAGAAAGCCAAGATAGTTATCTTTAGTCTTAAGGGAAAAAAATATATATCTGGTGGGAATATGTGAAGCATGTCAGAGGCATCAGGGTAGAGGACCTTAGTTGGCATGATTTTAAATGACTCTTTAGGAAAAATTACTTGCTTGAGAAATATTATGATGGAAAGGAAAATGAGTTCTATGAGTTGAAGATGGTTTCCATGATAGATGAATAATGCATGACTATGTTTATGGAGTTGTTGAGGTATGTGCCCTACCTCAAGGATGAGAAGACAAAGGTACAAAGGTTCATCAATGGATTTCCCTTAGCATTTAAAGATTGGATTGAGTATGATGAGCCTCGATCATTGGAGGAAGTCATCAAAAGTTGAAGCATTCTTATGAATAGTCTAAGCACAAGTTTGAGCCTGAGCGAGATTAGAAAGCTAATGAGAATACTAAAGGAAAGTGGGTTTAGAAGCGAGGAAAACTTCAGGATGCAGGCGAAAAGGAGAATGTGGCACCTTATAAGAAGTTTAGTCAGATTGATAAAGGACATGGATTTTAGCCTAAGGAGTAGTATAAGGGCAATGGTTGAAAGCCTTTGAGGTGTTGGAATTTTTTGTGGACAAAATCACAGGAGTGAGTTCCCATCGTAACAGGGTGGCAAGCCTCATATTTATAGTGCTCAGGAAGCACAAACAATTGGAGATGTTGAGCAAAGCATTCCTCATATTTATGAAATAGTGGATAATAGGTGGGCAGATCATCAGGCCTCCATTATTGAGATGGTAGGTAAGCTACATGATCAAGTTGTTTCCATTTTGATTGACCCATATTATAGTTATTATAGTTATAATGTGCTTCCTTTGGGATCATATAGTATACTTTTGGGCATGGACTGGTTTTTCATTCATAGGACTAAAGTGGGATGTTATGATAAGGCTATTGAGTTCCTCGATGATGATGGGGAAAGGAGAGTCTTGCAGGGAAATAAGAATCCTATATCAGTGAGAATGGTTATAACTATGTAGACAAAGCGTAGTTGCGGGAAGGGATGTGTATTGTTTGCAATTCATATTTCTAGTGACAAAGGGAAGGATGTTGAGGATGATGAAGTCTTGAAGAGGCATCCTATTTTGTAGCAGTTTCAGGATCTCTTTCCTACAAAGATTACATAGTTACCGCCTCATAGGGAAGGTGAATTTTCTATTTTCTTGATGTCAGGAGTAGCACTAGCATCTAAGGCACTTCATAGGATGAGTACTCCAGAGTTGATGGAATTGAAGTTGCATCTTAAGGAAATTCTTGATAAAGGATACGTAAGGCCAAGTGTGTCACCTTGGGGTGCACCAATATTGTTTGTAAAGAAGAAAGATGATACTCGTAGATTGTGCAATGATTATAAACAGTTGAATAAAGTGAATATCAAGAACAAGTATCCATTTTCATAGATTGATGACTTGTTTGTTCAGTTGAAGGGAGCAACATTGTTTTCAAAGATTGATTTGATATCGGGATATCATTAGGTGTGCATCAAAGAAGAAGAATCTACAAGATTGCATTTCGTATGAGGTATGGATATTATGAGTTTATGGTGGTTCCTTTTGGTCTTAGCAATGCTCTATCCACCTTCATGTGTTTAATGAATAGTGTGTTGCGTCCTTACCTAGATAAATTTGTGATTGTGTGTGTTGATGATATATTGATATACTCCAAGAATGAGGAAGAGCATGCAGAGTACCTAACAATAATGTTGATATTGTTGAGAGGGCATCAGTTGTATGTCGATTTCAGCAAGTACAGTTTCTTTTAGTCTCAAATTCGCTACTTGGTGTTAGTGTTAGTCTTTCAAGCCTTCCACCAGTGATCAAATATGCTCTTACAAAGTGGTTTTAGGATGTTACAGTCAAATTTTGTCATTTCAGAGAATCTTCAAGTAAAATTTGGTCACTAGGTATTTGGTCTAGGGTTTGTTTTCACTCCTTTCAAAGTTGTCCAAATGTCAGTCCATGTCACTATTCAGCTGAGTGTACCATCATTCAGAGGGTTTTTATCATCATGTTAGGTTCCAATGGGTCATTTTACACCTTGTTCATGCTTCAGTTGTGCCTAGGTAAGGTTCATTTCCATCTCCTAGGGTTTTGAAGGTAATTTCTCTTGGATGGTCAAATCATCAACAAAACTTGTATCCTGATGTTCATACACCTTCTCCTATCCTTAATGTACCTTATTAAACACTTCCCATCACTAACATCCCTCAAAATCCTCACTTTTGCACAAACCCTAGTTTCTTGCTACAATTTGACAATTTTCTAGGCTAGGTCTGTGTTTTTCCCTTTTGGATCCCTTCCCCCCACTCAATATTTGAAATTCCACTTTCCCCTACTTCCTAACATCCCTCCCTACTTCCAAAAATTCTCTCAAGAATCTAGAAGCCCCTTATCCCCTTCATTTCACTTCATTTCGACAAATCCCTTCTTCCACACATCGGGGTAGGTTTTACTCAAATGATGCTTGTGAGCAAGGAAAGATGAATTTGGAAACATTGAGAATTATTTTTGTCCAAAATAGTCAAAGGAAGAAAAAACACCTTCACTTTTTACACAGGTGTCACTGTTGTAGAGAAATGTCAAAAATAAAGTTGTCTCAGGAGGGTTGCTGCACCTCTGGAGTGGCCTTGGGAAAATCAATATTTCGCCTAGCTTGGTTAGCCCAATGACTTACTTGATGCATCAAATGATAACTAGACAAAAATATATTTCCAATGAGCTATCATGAGCTCAATTTGGAGTTGAGGAAGAGCTTCAAAAGTTGACTACAACAACACTCTGCCTTTAAGCAGCCTCATTTTGCACATTTTGACCAGTGTTCAGAGATTTGATTTTTGGTAGGGAAAATGAACTCCAAATTGAAAAATTCAAGTTTTTTTTTTGGAAACTAGACTCAATAAGCTTTCCAACAGGCTATCTTGTGCCCAATTTTGACGCCGTAAAGGTATCCAAAACTTGTTTGCAAAAAGGCGCTAAGCACCTATTCCTTGGCGCGGCGCACCTGAGTATTGGTGCGGTGCACGAGTCTGCCAAGCCAAAATTTCGTCCAATCAACTTGCTCAAGCTCCAAAATCTTGTAAATGTAATTCCTTAAGTAATTAAAACCCCCCATTTTTCCATTGAAAGAGATTTAGTCCTCCTTGATGATGTTTTGATAGGTGAAAATTAAAACCCTAGTTTGCTGCATAGTGCATTGCAAAAATTGTCTAGGGTTTTGAAAGTTGTCATTGTTTTTGTTTTGCTCCTCCTGCATCATTCTTCCATACACCATCCCTCTTCACTATATTTCCTAAATTTCATTTCCCTTTCCCTCCCTCACTTACAATCATCCTACCCCCTATCCCCAAAACCCTAAAACCCTAAAAAATTTCCACTATTCCCAAACCCTATCACTCCCTAAAAACCCTACAGCCAGAATCAAATCCTCCACTTATCAGTACCACTCATAAACCATATTCATCAAACAATAGTCACCTATTCTTGACTTAAAATGTCTTCATACTCATCATTGAACATCAAACAGTGGCAAATATGGAAACAGATTCAACTTATGAAAGGGATGCAGAAACTGTCAGTGATTCCTCCCAAGAGATCCATGCACCAAGAAAACCTCACAAGGGAGGAAAACAAATCTGAGAGGAGCCCACTACACTTACAGAGCTATTGGCTTGTCCTCTTGTTGTAGCATGTTTCAAACATCAGTCTTGCTACTAGTTTTGTGAGATGGTGGAAAGTGTTCAAATACCATCATGAGCTTGCTAGATTGTTTGTCCTCCATCTTCATAATGGCCAGGTAAATTTGGCAGGTGTTACATTCACTTTGACACCTGAAACTATAAATGAAGCAACATCTATTCCAAATGTGAGAGAACAGTGGAATAAGGGACAACTAGTTGACAAAGAGCATTATGAGCCTTATATCAAGGCTGGCTATCAGAGGCAGATCAATAAATTTTTCCCTTTCAGATACCTTCAGGACACATATGCTCCATTGATGAAGCTCATAATCAAATATTTCAGCTGTGAAGGTAGATTTTCTCACTTGTACGCCTACCATATCAGATTATTGATGCATTTCACTAGGGTGAGGATGATGAATCTCCCCTATTTCATGTGCCTTAATATTGAGAAAATTACCACATTAGTGAAAAGAAAGCCTCCTCATCAACAACAAAACAACATTTATCACTTTGCATTGATCAAGATTGTGGTGTTGCATCAGCGGAGCTTGTTGAATGTTTCATGGGACGATTTCATTTCACATGAGGTTTTCACAAGTCCTCAAGTGACCCCATTAGTTTTTCATGAGGTAGGAGGGCCTTCACATTAGCAAGAAGTTCATGAGACTCAAACAACCAGTGTGCCAGTATTTGTCACTTACCAAAAGGGCACAAGGAAATTATTTGTAGCAGCCAAACGAGTACTATTTCCACCCGGGGTGGAAGGGGTCTCATTTGCTTCAACAGAAAAGAAGGTACAGGACAAAGGTAAACAACCAGTGCATGATGAAGGGCCTTCGGAAGGTCAAGAGAGAGATTTTATTGTCATTCAGGATGAGGACACTGATTTGGGCCCCCAAAGCTCAAGACTTAAAGAGATCATCCAAGAACAAGAAGCTGATGTTAATGCCTTAGCTCTTAACCTAGAAAGATCTAAGTGGATTATAAACTACCTTGAGCAAAGGAACAAGCAACTGGAGGATTAGCAGATGATCATGGAGCTGCAAGACATAAGAGAAAACCGACAAGCAACCAAAAGGAGAAAAATCAAATTGACACCACTAGAGCAAGAGATTGAAGCTGATTGTGAATCTTGGATAGAAAGGACAAATATGAACTTGGAGAAGCTGCTGGAGAAGGCCAGCAAAGAGAAAAAGATGTTGAGGCACATGGCCTATTAATATTTGGTGAGAAACAAGATTTGCAAAGTGAGGATAAGGACCTTGAAGGCCAAGTTGAGGAAAACTTTGAGGAGGAAGAAAGACAAAGATAGACTCAAAATCTTGGCTGAGGCTTCTTTAACCTAACATAGTACTTGATGTAGGTCACTCAGCCCAAATTTCAAGAAATTTGACACACTTTTTGTCAATTTGTAATTTTTGAAGGAAAAAACAAGTTTTTCTGCTTGGTGTGTAGTGCCACCCGGCGCTCGCTTTTGCTAGGGACTCCTCTAGAGGAAAACTCTACATTTTTCGATTCCTCATGCAAAATTATGAATGTATAGAAATGGCTAGAAATTTTTGCTAAGTTTTGAGTTTCCAAAAGGGTCAAAAACACCTCAAAAATGCCCTTTCTGCCCCTTTTTGGCCACATAGGGAGCAGTGTTGGGAGAACTCATTTTTAGAGGGGAAAATGGACACCAAATTCAGAAATTCCACCTCTTTTGGAAGGTAGACAAATAGACCTTTCCAAAAATCCCAATTGGAGAAAATTTTGTGCATGGTAAGGCCTCCAAAATCAGATACTAAAAGGTGCTATGCACAAGGACAATGGTGCAACGCACAGGATGAAAAATTGTCATTTTTGCCAAAAAACTCTATTTTGCGCCCAATTTTTTCTCAGCTTGGCTTTTATCTCTCTCATGGTCAAACTCATGATGTAATTTGATGTAACGGGATGGAATTTTATGTAAAAATGTTGAAAATTCACTCATGGAGGTAGATACATCATGAAAAGGTAGTTTTGAACTGAATGAATCAGTTTCCTAGATTTTAGAGGCACGCTGCTCCACTGCCTACTTTTCAGTTCTTAGTTTAGATCTTGTTGGAACAAATCCTAAACTCATGAATTAGACCCCTAAAGCCTAGAATGAGTTTTTTGTTGTCTATATCTAGTACTTTTTTAGTCATTTGTCAAGGTTGGAATTTTGTGGAAGCTTTGAGCAGCATTGTACATTCATCTCTGTAGTTTGGCAAAAGAATAGACCAGGGTTTGCAACATTTTGTGGGATTATTGTGAAAAGTTGATTTGGTATTGTTTCTTCTTCTGTAATTCAATTTTTACATGTGTTTATGTATGCCATTCTCTCTCTCTTTTAGCTGAACTAAACGAATCAAGGATAAAGGTAGAAAGCATTGAAGTTGTAGTGCTCTATCTAGGGTTTGTTTAGTTATTTATGTTTTCTACTGTTTGAAGAGGATCCCTGAGACTCTCATGCCCTATCCAACTCCTCACCAGTATTAAGACTCTCCATCTCATTTAATTTAAAGTACTAAATCATTTTCCTACCTTGCCCCATAGCTTTTGCAAAACTGAGTCCATTCCCTGGACCCAAATCTGTCGTTCACATTTAAGCCAACAAAACATCATCAAATTCAATCAAACTCCTCTGAGCATATACCTAGCCTAAAATTAGTCTTTACATCAGTCATCTCATGTTTCATTTGAAATATTTTCCTGAGATTGACAAGGAGAGAGCCGTTTGCCAACCTGGTAGGGCTAGCTACCAGGTTAAGCGTGATTTGATATTACCCTAGATTCTGTGTTTCTTAGCCTGAGGTAGATTTAGGCCCTAACACTAGGGACATGTTGTTTTCAAGGAGGGAATATCAGTGGATCTGAAAAGGATTAAAGATATCATGGAGTGATCAACTCCTAGGAATGTGGATGAGGTTAGATCATTCATTGGACTAGTAGGTTATTACAGGTGATTCATCAGGAAATTCTCATGGATTGGCTATCCTATTACATCTGCAGATGAAGGGGAATAAGTTTGAATGCACTAAGGAGTATGAAACTAGTTTTGAGTATTTAAAGCATTTGCTTACAAATGCTCGAGTTTTGAAGATTGCAGATCTTGATAAGGAGTTTGTAGTTTGTATAAATACTTGCAAGAAAGGACTTGGTGGAGTCCTGATGCAAGAAGGAAAAGTGTTAAGTTATGAGTTAAGGAATCTAAATGAGAACACATAGAACTATCTAACTCAAGATCTTGAGCTGGAAGTTATCGTTCATGCCTTGAAGATGTGGAGGCATTCTCTTCTTAACATGAGGTTTATTCTTATGAGTGATCATAGTGGATTGAGGTACATGTTTGACCAACCTAATTTGAATTCTAGGCAAGCTAGATGGTTGGCTACCCTCAGTGAGTTTGAATTTGAGATAAAGTACATCAAGGACAAGGAGAGAAATGTTGCAGATGATCTCAGTAGGAAAGTCATGAATGTAGGTGAATCACATTTTAGTTGTGAGATATTATGGGACATATTTGTAGGAGGAGATATTACATGTAAGGAAACATGATGATAGGTATCAACAAATGAAGCAGAGATTGCAGCAGTAGGGTGAAGGTGATAAGGATGAGGAGTATCACCTCATAGCAGATGGCTTGGTGAGATTCAAGAAAAAGATTTATGTGTCAGATAGCGGTGAGCTCAAGAATATTATCTTGAGGGAGTTTCATGTCAATCCATATTTAGGCCACTCGGGGTACCAAAATACTTTAACAGTTGTTAAGAAGTTCTATCATTGGCCGAAATTGAAGAAAGAGGTGGCTAAGTTTGTTGCAAGATGTTTGGAATGTCAGCAGGTGAAAGCAAAGCAAAAGCATCCAACTAGTTTGTTGCAGCCTATTCCGATTCTAGAATGGAAATGGAAGGTCATTTCCATGGACTTCATTAGAGGATTGTCGAGGAAATTGAAGTAGCATGATTCCATCATGGTTTTGGTTGATAGGTTGAGCAAGGTAGCTCATTTTATTGCAGTGAAGTGTACTAATTAAGCTAGTGAGGTAGCACATATCTTCATCTGGGAGATAGTGAGGTTAAATGGTGTTCCCAAGAAGATTATGTCAGATAGAGATGCCAAGTTCACTTCCAAGTTTTGTAAGGAGTTGTTTTCAAGATTGGGGACAGAGTTATCTTTCCATTCAACTTATCATTTGTAGACATATGGATAGATAGAGAGAGTTAACAAGATTCTTGAGGACATTATGAGGTGTATGTCATGCATAAGTAGAGGAAGTGGGAGGAGTATCTTCCACTCATGGAGTTTGCATATAACAATGGGTATCATGAATCCTTGAAGATGATTCCATTTGAGGCTCTTTATGGGAAGAGTTGTAATACTCTTATCAGATGGAGTGATCTAGTGAATAGAGTGTTGATTGGACCAGATATGTTGGCTGAGATGGAGAAGGAGATGTAGGTTATTAGAAGGAATTTGAAGGAAACACAGGATAGAGAATATTTATGCATATCAACGTGAGAATTCAAGGAGTTTCTAGTTGGAGAGCAAGTGTACTTATGCATCAAGCCCAAGAGGAGCTCCTTAAGGATTGGATCATGTGCCAAGTTGGCACCTTGGTATTATGGGCCTTTTGAGATCTTGGAGAGGATTGGACCAGTGGTCTACCGAATTGCACTACCGCCAATAGTGAAAGTTCATGATATTTTTTTATGTTTTGTTGCTTAAGGGATATGTGTAGGATGTTTATCATGTCATTTATTGGTTTTTATTGTAGGTGGAACCAAAGGGAGAGTTCCAACCATAACCTCAATGCATTTTGCATTGGAAATAAGTCATGCTCCAAAACCGAGCAATAAAGAAAGTTAAAGTGTAGTGAAAACACTTTGGGCCTGATGAAGCTACGTGGGATATGGTTGATCAGATGTGGACTTTGTATTCTTCCTAATTTGTTAGTTCAGAAAATATGTTTGGTATATATATCTATATATATGTGTGTATTGTAAATACTACAATGAGCTTGTTATAAAGCGCCATCGACGACATGTTTTTCTAGTTATAAGAGTCATTGAACACTGAGGATGATGTTCCCCCAATGGAGAGGGGTTTGTAACAACCCCTAGTTGATTTTCCATGTAAATAAAATAAGACCAAGGTCATGGGACACGTATTCCAAGTTGAATGGTGGGTAAAAATTATAATAGGCATCACTAGTGGATTAATAATGGCTATGGAAATTGGTAAAGGCATTGGCAAAGTCAAAGAGGCAATAACTGACATTTAATTATGAAAATAAAGGAAAATAGGAGAAAAGGAAGGTGAAGAGACAGAAATTTGTTTGCAAGGGAAATTACAAGAAAAATGAAGAAAAATGAAGCAAAAGGATACCTCAATAATAAAAAGACATGAGAGAAATAGTTGATGGATTTTTTCAGTTCTATATTTTTCCAGTTTAGCATTTGGTAATCTTACTCTCTTGCACACTTAGAGAATTCTTGGAGCATTCTAGCATTCACTTGGATTTGGAGAAAGCAAGGAAATGCAAGGAGACAGCTGGATCAATAGTGTTGGGCTGTGTTATATTCCTTCCATGGCTACCCCACACGTGGGGGGCAGTAGCCCCTCCTGTACGTTGTGTTGAACGCTGTCGGGGGGTCACGGGGGGTGGCTACCCACCCTGTCGGGGGGTATGCAGGGGCAATAACCCCTTGCACGATGTCCGGGGAACCACCCTAGGATTTGTTTTTGGACCCTATATTATGTGGGCAGACCTACCTATGGTTTTGTGCATGGAGTTTGCACATATTTTTGGGCATGATGGTTTTTTGTCAATGGTATTTTGTTGATCTGGTCAAGGGAACTACGATTATGTTCTAATCCAGGGTTTATGGATGCTTCAACATGTATATATATGTATTGTAACATTGAAAGGAACATAATGAAAAATCAATCTGGTAGTCCCGATTTTGGGATCCAGGGGAAAATCTTTGTGTATATATGTTTTATGTTTTATGGTCTCACCATTGTTTATTTTTTGTTTTTAGAATTCATATGCAGGTAGTTTCTGTACAATGTTAAAACCTAAAAACAAATACAACAAGCTTATTTTGTAAGTAATAGGTTTCATGCGTGATCTCCTTGTTGGCTTTCAGATGCATAGTATGTGCATTTGATTTCTTGGTTAGGTGTATTCATTAGCATGGAGATTTTCCTTGATTGACATTTGTTTCAACCTTTCCCTTCCATTTCCATGATAGCCATGGTGTAGTGGGTTCCCCATTGTTTTTTTGATTGGTTCTCAGGCTTCCTATGGCTGTGGGTTGGAAGAAATTCTCTGGATCCTTAAAATAGCTTGGTTTTCTTGGAGAATGGGGGTTGATTTATTAGTCCCTAGAGCCTACGGGTTTGGACAAACACTATGGGGCCCTGAAACAATTTGGATTCCATGGAGGCTGTGAGTTGAGTTACTAGTTCCTGGAGCCCTGAATAACTTGGATAAAGACTATTCTAATTTGGTATTAGTGATTTATGGAATGGTTAGGTGAAATCACTATGGTTGAGGGTTGAGGTGGTGTGGCCTTGAGAAATCCTAGTTGGTTTTATTTTGGTTTAACCCATATGATCCTAAGTTCATGCTTGGAATATGGCATGCAGGTGATTAGCTGAAAGAGAGCTTTGGTTCAACACAATCTATGGTTGAGTGGTACATTGAAGTCCTGGATTTAGTTGGAATTTTCGTATGTTAATACGAGTAATTTTTCTATTTTGATCTATGATCACTTTTACTTGTTATTATGGTGATCTTATGGTTGATTTTTCAGAGTTTATATTCTGGTTATATGTTGTTTATATGCATGGTTTTATGTTGTTTTTTAGCTATGACTCTTGTTCATGATTTGATAAGTTACTGGTTGGGTGATGAATGCATGGCTAACAAGTGTTATTGCAGCTAGATTGAGAGGGTATTGAGCCTTCTTGGTGATTTTCAGATGAATTTCAGAAATTTATGATCAGATATCCATTCATGACCTATAGCTTATATGTTTATCATATGTTTGACAAAATTTCTATCTTTCATTAGTCATGTATTGGTCAAGATCTTACTCAAGTATTTATTGTTTAGAATTTTTATCCTTATTGTTATGATTATGGAAATTTATAGGAAGTTATGGGCAATGGTCTAGAGGCTATTATGAAAAAGTGGCATAGATCTCATGACAACATGCACAAAACATGGAATTTTGGGGTATAACAGCCTACATGCAGGCTTATGGGTGCGCTTGGAGCCTCATAACCGCATGCATAGTGTGTCAAGGATGTGGTTTGGGAGTAAACCTAATGAAAAATAGCTCCATCTTTGGTATTGATCACCTGGGGTGGTTGTTAGGCTCCTGAGTGATCTGTAGTCTCTAAGGGATGTCAGTATGTGTTCTGATTTGTAGGCCCCACTTCCATAACTGGAACTTGGAGGTTGGGTCATATATTAGTGACACTCAACTCATGTTCAACTTTGAGAGTTTATAAAAGTGGGTAAATGTGGGAGGAGGCATTACACACATGATCTGCAAGAACCCGCTTGTTGCAACTGCTTAGATCCCTCTTTCATTCATTTTCAAACTCATATCCATAGGTACTCTTTTAAAAAAATATCACGCAGGAGGTAATATTTAACTTTAGATTTGTTTTCTATCTCTTATCTAGCTCATATATATTCTCAACCATTCAGAACTACTTTAGTCTTTTTGCATCTCTTTAGATCAACCATTTCTCTTTTCACTAGAACTCCATATTTTAGCCACACTGCACACTCAACTCTCACTTAACACTCCTTTACAACTCTATCTTAGATCAACATTGTTTTGGCACACAATTAACACTCATTTTTTATTCACCTCCTACAGTCCTTTGCTTCTCATGTTCTTTTATGCTACATTGTAACAACCACACCCAACTTACCCCATTGGAGTGGTGTTACTGCTAATCCAACTCCTTTGGCGGTGTTAGAAGAATGGGATAGTAATTTTTTTTTGTCTTTTATCTTCTATCCCTCCAAGGGTTCATATTTTTAAATGAAGGTCATCAAACTTCTTCCAGGTCTCTTGACCAAAATCTCCTAACCTCACCATAGATACATATATATGTATATGCTCTTGAGCATAACACGATTACAAAATAACTGGTTAGCATTCTTAGTATGAGCTCTACTTCTATAAACCAACTATGCTTATATTCCCTCCCTCGCTAAATCAACCCATCAATTAATTTAAGTGTATTAGTTGAACAACGAAGGTCGCCCTTACCAGTGCTCACCTACACCAACAACGTAATGGAAAAACACTCAATTCTTACAACACACACACACATATATAAAGGTTTCAAAGGTCCTCCATCCAAGAATTTAGGGAAAAACCCTCCACCTTAGCCATCAAGGGAATCTAGAGAAGCCTCATCTCCACCTTGTGGCTATACAGGGAATTGAGAGGCCATTTCTCCTCACCAAGGAGAGACTTTATTCATGCCAATATCTCCAATTGAACCTGTTGTACCTTAAGAAACCAATTTCCTGGTTGTAGAGAAATTGCGCTTAAGACATTAATAAATATTATTTACTTTCACTTATTTGTCACTTTATTGTTTGTTGTGTCCTCAAATGAAGGACCTCAAACACTAGGTCTTTAACCTTTAATACATGTAGGACCAGAACATCTCAGAATGCCATTTGTTGCTAGATACAAATGATGAATGAAAAAATCTTGAAAGGGAAGTTAAAGATAATATGCTGATCTTTCAAAGAAACTATTATCCGTCACTTAGAAGAATTATGAAAATGAGAACTAAATCATAGACAATATGTTGCTTAACACAGAAACTATTATCTGTGACCCTTGGAGAAGTTAAAGATAATATGTTGATTTTTCACAGAAACTATTATCTATAACTTAGAAAGGAAGGTGGAAACTTCAAGTATAGGAGAGCTCTTTTAAGGAATTTTAACTTTATCTACATAAGCAAATAAAGACCTATAGCTTCATTACTATACTTGAAAGAAGAAAACATAAGATGACACATAACAGAGGTTACAAAATTATACCCAACAATTCATCGAAACTTCTGATTCTTTCATTAATCAACAATTATATCAGGAATATAGTGGCCTAGTCTCTAGGTTCTCCAAAATTTGAACCACCAACCCTTTCTTTGTAAATTTTCCTCTTTTTATACATTATGAAATAGTTGTTGATTTCTAAAACTGCGCAAATTATTTAACTAATTCTCTAACTATGTGAAGTAAAAACTATTAAAGAATTTTACAAAGGGTAAAACACACCTCAAAGAACATGAAATAACAGGAACATAACTGAATACAGAAGAGGACAATAACTGTTGGATTTCTTTGCTAATCCGCTGCTGAGTTCCTCTATAAATTCTCTAAATGATGTTTAATTTGCTTTAGTCGTAATGAATTGTGTTGACCTGTGTAAACCTAGGCTTACGAATGTACCGAGACCTGTGTCTTTAATGATCTTCCAGGTCAAACTTTTAATCCATAATGGTTAGGCCCCCTTTCATAAATCCCTATGCAAAATGATTTATTAAACCCAACATAGATTAACCCTTAGTCACATTCACCCTTCTAAAGCTTCAATATCCTTTTATTAACCCAAATATATATATGCCTGCTTAAATCACTCCTTAACATTAGTTATACCATGGTATTTACCTATAAACCCTTATATCCGCACTAAATTCATTATAAACCATCTATATTGAACTTACCAATAAAGCATGCATAACATACCTTTTCTGCACTTTTCGAAGCCTCTGCACAGTTCTCTAGGAAACAGATTTTCCCGATAGATCCCCATCGTAGATCTATGGTTTTCGGATTTGACGGTCTATAAAGATTTCGGGTGGGACATAAGCTCAGAGAATACCTGCTCGAAATGGGTAGTTTTCTCTTTCTACCTGGCTACGTATCGAACAATAAGTGGAATCGGGTGAGCTCCACTGAAAAAAACTACCATTTTAAGTATACCCGAAATCCCACTTGTAATTTTAAATCCACCCTTCGTATGCCTTGCGGACTTGTCGGAGTTATAAAATGTGATATAAATAATTTTGGGTTTGAATCGTCATCGCAAATCGCAATCGACATAGGTCATTTACATAAATATATGTTATGCGATGATCGCGGACTCGACAGGAGAGTTAAACATACTATATGTAATATCGGGTCTGACCATCGCATATCACAATCGGCAGAACCCATATATATATATATATATATCTTATATATATATATATATATATATTAATAATATTATATATATATATATATATTATATATATATATATATATATTATATATAATATCTATATATATATATATAGGTGCTCTATGTTATTGTGGACCCGCCAACATTATAAATGTAATATATATCTTTTTGGGTCCATCATCACAAATCGCGATAGGAGGAACCCATATACATAGCTCTGCGGTGCAGCGGACCCAACAAACTTTATAAAGCGTAATATATATATTTCAAGTCCAGACCTTTAACTTTAACACTTGTTTCCTTTGCGAATCCAATATATATTCTTTGTTTCTTTCTTGTTTCAATATGCACACACACACACACACACACATATATATCGGTTCTAACTCCATATAACTATTTATATAGTGATTTGTATAGCAACCTTGGCTACTCCAGGGTTGATTCTTTTACAATTATTTTAGCGATTCAGCTATGCCATTAACTTCTTCATCTTTCTTTTATCTCTTCTTTTTGAAGCATTTTCAAGTGATTCTTGAATGAAAAATGAATATTATAAATAATAAAAATGCACGTTACAACATTTGGCTCCACCTAGGGATAGTGCTTTTGTCACAGAAGGACCAAGAACCATAGATTAGTGCCTTATCCATTGGGCATGGAGTCATATATTGCTTTGTCAAACTTAGCTGTGTGAGAATTTTGTACAGTGATCCCATGCTGATATCTGTAGTGATAATATGCTTGCACTTTAATAGCAAAATATTGAGAATCATAGATTAGTAGTATTAGTTTGGCACGGAGTTCAAACTGTGAATAACTTAATTTGACAACTAAAACCTAACAATCTTGAAGTATGACACCTCTGCAAACCAGTTTCCAATTGGGAAAGTCACCCTTATTCATTAACTAATGATTAAACTAAAGAACTGCAACTGAAAACCAAATGCTCAACACCTAAGTTTATTTATGTACAAGTTCCTACATATGTACTTGATTGATCTCCATCAAGTGAAGTCAATCTTCCAGAGGTACCAGGGTAGCATTTGAGTGCTTAATCTAGAACCATTCTGCTAATGAATTTTGAAAAAGCAATTCATTCTGAGTTTCTCCTCAGTTCCAATGTTGTGATCCTGAATGTGTTCATCCTGTGAAACCTTTCCTAAGTCAAAAACCACATCATTGGGGTTAAAAAACCTTTCAAGAGGAATAAGTCCCTTTGGAAAAATATTATCCTTCAATTGAAAAATCTTCGGATTAGCTATTGAATCTTTTGAACCATTGATTTATGCAACTTCTATTGTTTCTTGTTTATCCTGATCAATTTCTATGCCCTAAAACTCCTCATCTATAGTAAAAAATTCTTTAATTTGCTGATCATCTTCGAAAGCTTGCCAATTTTTAACATTATCAAGAACACAAGGTCTGTGTCTCATCCCTACCTCATATCTTAGTCTTGGATTAATAGGAGACTTGAAAGTACTAGTAGCCACAACCAATGAATCTGCTAATCTATTCTCATTTCTTGGAATAAATTGAATGTTAAAAGCTTCAAAAAAATTCTCAATCAAATCCCATACCTCATTTATGTATACCCTAAGCCTAGGGTGCATTTTTTGGTAGTGATCTTTTATTTGCTTAATAATCAGCTCTAAGTCTCCAAAAGAAAAAAATTGACTTAACTCCCATATGTTTAGCTGTTTGTAGAGCAATAATCAAGGACTCATATTCCGCCACATTGTTTGTTGCCTCGAACCCTAATGGAAAAGAAAGAGGGAACATATTACCTCCACGCGTAGTTAAATGAAAACCAGTACCTGTTCCTTCCTTGGAATAAGCTCCATCAAAGAAGCATTCCACACTCCTTCATTTTGCAGCTCTGCAATTACATTGGCTGAAGCAAGCCACTTCTGATTATCTTCAGCCAGCTCTGCATTATCATACAGTGTGAAACAAGAAAAGTCATCCTTCTCTTGGTTATATATAGGTGAATTACTTGCTCCATTTATTATAATTGTTTTTACAAATCTAGTTTCTCTGTACAATCTCCTCTCTTCCCCACAAAAAAATGGTATAACAACATATCTAAAATCCAATTTCAAAGCACCACCCAATTTAGCCCCCCAGGACCTAGATAGAAGCATTCCAAATGTACCAGGGATATCTGCTACTACTACATCCACGGCCAAGCTTCTAGCTGGAATTTGGGCTAATGACACTGCCAGATCCCTAATAACCCCCAAACACCTGACTTTGCTTGAATCAAAAGAATACAAGTCCCTATAGGGTTTGGTAACTTGTAGATCTAGTTGCTTCATTACTGACAAAGGCATAAGATTGTGTGAATCTCTTGAATCAAACATAAAATTATGTAAGAGGAAGTCATGGACCAACAAACTCAACAATCTCCTTTTGATAAATAGGTATTTTTGTCAATTCTGTAAGAGGAACCCGAACTCTACATTTTCCAACTCCTTAGTAAGGCTAAACAAGTGACCCTGTTTAGCATTCCTTCCGTTATCCTCCTCACATTTTTCCATGAATGGGATTACTTGATGAATTGAAGCAAGTCTCTCCAAAGGAATTTTTCTAGCTTGATCTTGAGAAGACTCACCTTGAACTATATGTGTCTTGTCATTTGCATTCTGTTGTTGCTTTCCTTTATTCACTTGTTTTGAACACTAAGATTCTTGTGGAGTCGCCTTTGGTGAGGAAGTTGAAACTTGCTGCTCACTTTCATTTTATTGATTTCTTAATCTCTTCCTCGATCTCAAATAATATTTCTTATGTAGTTTAGGCTGCATAAAATCAGAGAATTGCTTGCAATATTCATTAATTTTATCATGAATGGCATATGTTTCATCATATTCACACTCTTCTTCTTTGATACCAAGTTCATCTTCATCCACTGCATATAATGCAAAAAATTGATCTTCAGGATGCTCTTGTTTTTCAACAGGACCTACCTCTATATGTAATGGTCCTTGAATTTGATCTTGATTTTTTCTTTCCCTTTGCAAGATTTGCAAATGTTGTCTTATATATTGGGGATTAAATCTCTTATTATAATGTGTTTGCTTCTAAACATTCTTATTTTCTAATCTATCTACCTTATCTGACAAAGTTTTAATTACATTACACATATCCTCCAATAATTGACTTTGGGAGGATTCCATCTTTGCCTTTCCCTTGTTTTGGATAGGTTGTGTTTCTGGTGCCTTTCCTGTAGCCACCATATTTGCTTCTATCTTTGATGCATCTGTTTGGATATGATGAAGGGTTGGAGCTTTTCTTTCCCTTAATGGAATCCAAAATTTGATTCAAAGGCCCCTGCAAAAGTTATTTTTGCACCAGCAGGATAAGGCTTAATCTCTACTGGGAGACTATTATACAATTTGTTAAATCTTCTGACAAATTTGGCCATAGTTTCATCAGATTTCTTCTTTATGGCATTAAACTCTGTTAATGAATACCCATGGTCTCTTTTTTCTCCCCATCTCTGAATAAACAAATGTTCCATCTCTTC
This sequence comes from Pinus taeda, assembly GCA_000404065.3. Lineage (NCBI taxonomy): Eukaryota > Viridiplantae > Streptophyta > Pinopsida > Pinales > Pinaceae > Pinus > Pinus taeda. The sequence goes on along the minus strand of APFE031635510.1, from coordinate 128,111 downwards.
CCAAGAAGGAATAGTATTATTGGGAAGTCCTTTAAACCATTTTCTTTCTTCTCCATCCAAGGACTGAAAAAAAAGTCTTAGAGCAACATCTACATGTTCAACATCTTTGTTTGCTGCAAAATTGAAAAATATTGACACATGATTCTCTGCAGTTTGTTCATCTTCCCCTATAAAATGAGGAAGAGTTTTGAGGTAATCCCATGGCATTTGATTTAATGGTTGTGGAAATTTAAGAGGTGCATACCTATTCATCAAGAATGCAGGTACTGCCATGTTTATTGAACTTTGATTACCAACAGATGTGGAACCTGATTGAGAGGTAAATGGAATGTGCAAAGGTGGTAATGTGGTTATTGGTTTAGGTTGAATAATTATAGTAGGTAAATGAAAAGTAACAGACTCAAAAGATTGGTATTGATAGCTAGGTTCCTGAAATGAAGATGATGAAAAAGATGAATCTTTATCAGATGAATGTTTGGATAAGTTGCTGCCTGATGCAGACAATGTAGGAATTGGTGTAATTGGGATCTTAGACTTCCTAACCCTCCTAGAACCCAACCTTTTAGAATCTGAAAGAGCTTGAACCTTCTGTTGTGAAGTGTCTAATCTTGTATGGGGTCTTCTTGAAGTTAGAGTTATTGTTTTGATTCAAAACAACCAAATATTTCCTCCTCAATGAACAACCGGAGGAAAATATTAAAACCCAGGGAAAAGTGTGCTTGACTTCTCTCCTCAGCAATGGCACTAATTAATGTTGTACCTTAAGAAACAAATGTCCTGGATGTAGAGAAATTGAGCTTAAGGAATTAATAAATATTATTTACTGTCACTTATTTGCCACTTTATTGTTTGTTGTGTCCTCAAATGAAGGACTTGGAACATTAGGTCTTTAACCTTTAATACATGTATGACCGAAACATCTGAGAATGCCATTTGTTGCTAGATACAAATGATGAATGAAGAAATATTGAAAGGGAAGTTAAAGATAATATGCTGATCTTTCACAAAAGCTATTATCCGTCACTTAGAAGAATTATGAAAATGAGAACTGAATCATAGACAATATGCTGTTTAACACAAAAACTACTATCTGCGACCCTTTGAGAAGTCAAAGATAATATGCTGATCTTTCATAGAAACTATTATCTATAACTTAGAAAGGAAGGTGGAAACTTCAAGTATAGGAGAACTCTTTTAAGGAATTTTAACTTTATCTACATAAGCAAATAAATACCTGCAACTTCATTACTATACTTGAAAGAAGAAAACATAAGATGACACATAACAAAGAGGGTTACAAAATTATACCCAACAGTTCATGGAAACTTCTGATTCTTTCATTAATCAACAATTATATCAGGAATACAGTGACCTAGTCTCTAGGTTCTCCAAAATTTGAACCACCAACCCTTTCTTTGTAAATTTTCCTCTTTTCATTCATTATGGAACAGTTGTTGATTTCTGAAACTGCCCAAATTATTTAACTAATTCTCTAACTATATGAAGTAAAAACTATTACAAAACTTTACAAAGGGTAAAACACACCTCAAAGAACATGACATAACAAGAACATAACTGAATTCATAAGAGGACGATAACTGCTGGCTTGCTCTATTATTCCGCTGTCGAGTTCCTCTGTAAATGCCCTAAATGATGTTTAATTCACTTTAGCCATAATGAACTGTGTTGACCTGTGTAAACCTGGGCTTATGCATGTACCGAGACCTATGTCTTTAATGATATTCTGAGTCAAACTTTTAATCCATAATGGTTAAGGCCCCTTTCATAAATCCCTATGCAGAATGATTTATTAAATCCAACATAGATTAACCCTTAGTCACATTCACTTATCGGGACTCAATCAACCCTTCTAAAGCTTCAATATCCTTTTATTAACCCAAATATATATATGCCCACTTAAGTCACTCCTTAACATTGGTTATACCATGGTCTTTACCTATAAACCCTTATATCCGTGCTAAATTCATTATCAACCATCTATAGTGAACATACCCATAAAGCATGCATAAAATACCTTTTCCGCACAATTTGAAGCCTCTGCATAGTTCTCTAGACAAAAAATTTGCCCGATCGATCCCCACCTTAGATCTGTGCTTTTCAGATCAGACAATCAATAAAGATTTTGGGTGGGACATAAGCCTAGAGAATACCTGCCTGAAATGGGTGGTTTTCTCTCTCCACCCGACTGCTACGTGTTGAACGATAAGTGGAATCAGGTGAGCTACACTGAAAACAACTTACCATTTTAGGACCGCCTAAAATCCCACTTGTAATTTTAAATCCACCATTCGTATGCCTTGATAACCCATGAGAGTTATAAAATGCGATATAAATAATTTCAAGTCCAGATCATCGTCGCAAATCACAATCAGCATAAATCATATACATATATAAACGTTATGCAATGATTGCGGACTTGATGGGAGAGTTAAACACAATATATGTAATATCGGGTTTGGCCATCGCAATCGTGATTGGCGGAACCCATATACATATCTCTACGATGCAGCGCACCCGACGAACTTTATAAAGCATAATATATATATTTCAGGTCCAGACCTTTAACTTTAACACTTGCTTCCTTTGCGAATCCGATATATTTCTTTGTTTCTTTCTTATTTCAATATGCACACACACACACACACACACACAGAGATATATCTATCTATATATATATATATATATATTCTAACTCCATATAACCATTTATATAGTAGCAGCCTTGGCTACTCCGGGGCCAATTCTTTTACAATTCTTTTGGCGATTCCGCTATGCCATTATCACTTCTTCATCTTGCTTTTATCTCTTCTTTTTGAAGTATTTTCAAGTGATTCTTGAATGAAAAATTAATATTATAAATAATAAAAATACATGTTACAACAGAACCTATGCCAATTTCTTCTCTTATATTCTGCAAAACTCCTTGTGTTCCTACTCTTTTGCACTACTCTCTTCATATCTGCATGAAGATCGAATCCCCCTTGAGTGAGTTAAAATCCTTATTTTCCTTTGTTGTCTGCACAATCTCCCCTCTCCATTAAATCTTGTCATTTTTTCCTTGAAAGTGTCTCCTAAGACAACATGGGCCTACGTACTTCTCTTACAACCTCATTTTAACTCAAAATCCTATATATTAAAGGCACACTAACTAGCCTTTAATGGTTTTTGTAACAGTTCATATTTCTTACATAAGGAAACCTTATGCAACCAAAGCATGACACCTCCTCAACTATGGAATCTATATCATTTTAATTCAACCCATTTTAATATATTTCCTAAAGTTATTTATGTCACATTTTCGTGGGGAAGCCTAGGCTGGTGTTGTCACAAACCCCTCCCCCTTGAGTGAACACCACCCTCGATGTTCTTCTGCCTCATATGCAACACCAAAAACAAGGTAAAACACATACTTTTCATGGAGCTTTATATGTACATATCTATACAATATTTATAGTAATAAATACATTTGCTTCAACCAAAAAACAAAAATGGATAAACAAATTTCATCGTATATGTTATGCGGAATTTACAATTGCGGACAAAAGTATCTTCCCTAGACATAGTGGACTGATCTAGAACAACAGACACAAAAAATATAGATTTTTCCTTAGAGAAATTGAAGAATTGAAAGAGGCTTACTTGGAATCTGTCACAAGATTTAATTTCCTCACGACTTGTAAGCTCCAACCATAGCTCTAATTGCTATAATTAGAACTCGCACATACAACCATAACAAGCAAAATATCCACAACATCTATGTAACATAATTCAATTACTCTATTCAATGAATCAATGAGGCATTGTAATACTTGAATGTGAACTTAACATAACACATATAGGAACATAATGTACTCTTTGTATTAGTATAAATAAGAGAGAGTTTATAACTGAGAATAATAGATGATCTTGTAGAGATCTCCCCAGGTTGACTTGTCCTTCCTTGTCACAAAGCACACCTCAATGTCACCCTAATGCATGAAGATGATGACTCTCTTAGATTTAAGGTGACAACATGAGGGCATGATCAGTCTCCAAAATTCAACCATGATGTTGTGGATTACTATAAATTTATAGGAGAGGGATGGTAGTTTAGGATTTATCATAATGAGCTTGAGATCCACTTATGATGGGAGGATGAGCTCAAGGGATAAGAGGTGAAGTCTCCAAGGTAGGATCAAATGGAATCGAGCTTCTTATCCAAAGTAAATGGTTAAAACAACCCCTAGAAGCTTCTCGAAGAAGAATATTTGAAAATGTTTTTATTTTATTTTTTCTGAATTTCTAGAATTGGCACACCCACAATAAGGAGAAAGTTGTTGCTGACCAACGTTGGTACAAAATAAAGCAACCAGCATTGAACACATGTTTCTGAAAGGGCAAAGTATGATGGGGCTTAAAATCTTTATTTTGAGAAGTTAGACCCAGAAACTCAGACATTATGGAATGTTCATGCTTAGGGCTTTGTGTAGGGATGATGATTAATCCAGTTTGTAAGACTATTGACCAAATGCAACAAAACAGCCTATATCATATTTCCCCTAAAGCGCAAATTTAGAAACGACAGAAGATGACTAAAGTGCTTTACCTTGTGACAATTGCGAATAAAGAACAACTAGTCAATATCATCATTTGTTACAATACATTTTCATCATGAGATATTTTCTAAGGGAGGCATACCGATGCTCAACACATAAGCTAAAATTACATGTATAATGATCAAGAAGTTTGTCCACTACTAATAGAGAGTGGACCCATGCTTGAATGCCTGTCTGAATGATCATAGCCATCATGCTTTGTATTCTTGTATTAATCCTAAAATCACATCCCGAGTGGGTGGAACTAGATCTGGGGTCTTCCATCTCATTCACTTGATCATTCAATGTATGTGTCTAACTATGCAAATAAATGAGCTTGAGTTGAACATGGTAAAGACCATCTGATTACCGACCAACGATGTAAGTCGTTAATAGACACAAGAGAAACCACCAATGATGTTAATGGATCTGAAGGTACAACAATACAATATATATGGTGTGAATGAATGATTTGAAGTCAAACACCACACAAAATCTTTCGGTTGAAGGTGAATGATGAAAACCTGTCATTGAGAGCGAGGAAAATTTGCGTTGTTGTATGAAAGCCCCAAGGTACCGAGAGGAGATTTTCTAAGTCAACTTCTTGGATAATAAGTTGATGTCGACAAGAGGTAACTTATTGCAGGATGGCCTTGATGTATCCCCATCAACTTCACTAAACGAGTATCAATATTTGAGTTAGAATTATGTTGATGTGGAACTAGTTCATGAACAACAAACATGAATGAAGGCTTAAGAGTATAATAACATATATTAACTAAAGGACTTCACTTGAACATATCCCAATTTCCCAACCATTTATGTTCATTACCTCTTTATTTTTTAAAAACCTTGAGGAGGATAACATGTGCTTGATCTATAAGTTCATCCTTCTGATGAATCCCTCCGAGTATCTTTAACGAACCCTAAGAAGGAGTGGTTCAGTACCGTCATGTTCGACGAGTCCAATGAAGGTTTAACTCAGCTCATTTTTTATGTTTTGGGAGTTTGAAAAATAGGCAAAAAAGAAAACTGCAAGGGTTCCTTTTCGTAAATAGTCTCTTAAGTCCAAAAAAGGAAAAAACTAATACTCAAGAGAACCTCTTAGCCATGTTCAAGTAAGGTATTCCTTTTTTGTAAATCGTCCATCTCAGTTTGTAAAAGGGTTAAGCTTAGACTGAGTAGACGTCTTTTCATTTACTTTAACGAGTTCGAAAAGACAAGTGCTCAATGATATTTTCATATTTTGGAAGTTTGAAAAGAGTTGAAAGAGAACTCTGTGGGGTTCTTTTTTCATGATTTAATAGAGTCCTAAAAAGTGATAAAAGTATTCTCTTTGGTCAAAATGATTTGTTTCGATCCATACATCATCAAATCCGTTAAACATATATTAACATGCTCTAAACATCGTTAAAAGATTAAAATTACCTAATTCATCATAAAATTAGGTCATTTTTAGGTCATCAATTTCAGGTAGGAGATATCACCTTCCTCTTGCTCCCTACACTTCCACTTTTAATTTTCATGTAATTTATTTTGAGTTTTGGGTGACCCAGGGCTTCAATTTTTCTCCCTAGCTCTAGCACACCCCAGCAGTGTCGAAAGGTGCACTAGGCAGGAAAAATTCACATTGTCAAGGGCATTGTATTGAACTCTGTACCCTTATTAGGGGTGCACTAAGCACATTCCAAAAATTTGTTTTTCCTTTTTAACTCAAAAATCTCTCAATATTTTGTGTGAGATTCACTCTAATGATTTTTCTTATGATGTTTAGGTTTCTATCGGAACAAAACAGTTTTGATATGGCAAGAAAAAGAACATGAGGAACAATATATGAATGTAGCTAATGATCCAACCACTATCTGGGCATTGAGAAATTGTGGGCTTCTGAAATTCTTCTAGTTTCCTGGGATGAGGCAACAGATGGAGTTATTAGAGTATCTTGTTTGAGTATGGGATGTTCAAGCATAGGATTTTAGGCTTGGAGCACACATGCTTACCGTACAGGTGGAAGGCGTATATTTCCTGACAAGTTTATCAAGGAGAGGTTCCCCCATCTCGTTATCTGGTTTAAGGAAGGGTGGAGAGCCCATCAAGGATTATATCAGTACACACTGTAGACCTTGATCCCAACCAACCAAGGATGGAAAAATCAAGATAATGGATGTGGTCCATCTTCCTTTGAGGATAATCCTATTCATCATTTCTAGATTGGTCGGTAGCACTACCATGCATTTTACCAACATATCCCAAATGTAGGATGCTCTAGAGTGCATATAGGCAACAATATTCAACTGGAGCAAGGAAATACTAGAAAATATGAAAGAACAAATTACCTAGGCAAAGGATGGACGATTGAAGAATTTTGGGTATGGTTCAATTTTGATTTCATTTTCCTTAAAGAAGATTCCATTTTTACAACCACAACATATCTCACTCGTGCCCATAGATTCGAGAGTCCCATGGATGAGGAGATGGGTGGATCTCATGTCTTGACATGTAGGTCTGTCATCTATGAGCTTCACACCAGTATTTTTCTAATGGTTGTGCACAAAAATTATTACGAATGAAGACAATCCATACACATGGGTGAATTTCTATAGAGGCCCAGAGCTCATGCTTCCTGATTGTGAGAGATGGGGTGCCATAGGTAAAACAAAAACATTTTGACCATTTTTTTTTAAACTTTTGCATTTTTTTGTATTTTCTAATGTACCTGAGACTAAATATCGATTTTTATATGTAGACGTTGGAACCATTCAACTTGTGGGTTCCTTCTAACTTCAGTGTGCTGGAGACCCATAGAAGGCACCAGTAGGAGTTTAGGTTGCCTCAGGGGGATGAGATGTCTTACAGGACCTCAATATGGTCGAGACTCTTATAGAGGTCAAGCATCACATGAAGGGGTTGACCCAGGGCATAGTTGAGACTAGGGTCAAATAGATCCCTATGACACTGCATCGTCATACTATTGTCGCCCTTGGTTGTATCAGCCGACTACTGTGCAAGATGGCTCGTGTAATTTATTTCTATCACGAGCATAATGTGTAGTCTACTAGGAGGCTATATAGCCATATTTTGGCCACATGTATATTTTTTAATATGATAGGTCATGTGGCCATGTGTTCCTTGGGTACAAATTTTGTAAAACCAAACTATGATATATATATATATATATATATATATATATATATATATATATATATATATATATATATATATTGTACAATTATCTACCTATGAGTGTTTCTTATGCATTCCTTATTATCTTGTTTCAATGTATGTGATGTGAATTTAATTTAATGTACATATGTAACAAATGTCTATCTAAAAATTGATTTTCCAATGCATCTGTCAATGTGTTTAGACTTCTAGAAATATGTTGATATTAGATATAATCAAAATATATTTTCAAAAGGAAAACCCTTAAAAACATACGAAGCATAGTTAGACTTCTAACACAATAGACATTAGTCAACTATAGTACTACAAATTGTGAGTCAATTTTGATAACTACACAATGAATACCATGAGAAATAGCATCAGACAATAGCTTGATCATTGTGCTATACTCAACGATATTATTTGTAGAGTGACTGATAAAAATCCCTTGTAAACTCACTAGCTCTCCATTCAGAGTAGATATAACCCACACTATGGAAGAAAGGTTCTAATTACTACGACTAACACCATCAGCATAACCGACATATGGTTGAAGGGATGTCGACATATGCAAACCAAATATAAATAGGATTAACAGAAACCGTAAAAAACTCTTTAGGGAACACACTTTAAACACACTTAACACACCTATATACAACATGTACATAGTGAACTATGCAAAAATCATTTAAGAATAATATCTTTTAAGTTACAACCCACTTTTAGGCCGTGCCGATGGAACTCCATCAAAATCAACAAGCTCATAGGCCCCTTTAGCAAGAACACTTTCAACAATGTATGGGCCTAGCCACATTGGTTCGAAATTTCCCGATCCTAACTTTTAAGACTCTTTATCATACAACAAGATAAGGTCACCTTCTAATAAGAAATGAGGCTTGACATTCTTGTCATATTGTGCCTCAATGCACTTCTTATGGGTTTCATTAGCCATCGTGACATCAAGTCAGGTTTCATCTAAGTGTGTCGTATGTAAGAGACGCTCTTCTTTTGTAGAAGTGGTAGGGAGGATCTTGACAACAAGATTTAGAGATGAAATTTCACACTCAATAGGAAGGATTGCTTCTAGACCATAAACCAATTGGAATGGTGTAAAACGGGTAGCAATTCGAAGAGAGGTTTGATATGCCCATAAGTATGAGTAAAGGAGAAGATGCCAGTCTAATTTATGGATCCCTAGCATGTGCAGAAGCATTGTTTTCAAAATTTTATTGATGGCCTCAACTTTCCCATTTGCCTAAGTGTAGTAGGGAGTTGAACTCTCTTAGGAGAGGCCTAACTTGGAAATTAGTTTAGACATCATGTGCATCGAAAATTTTAGGGGCAAATTTTCGCCCTTAGGGGGAATTAAAGGGTTTTAAATTTTTAGTGGGCGAATATTTTGTATCATAGTACATTTTTACAAATCGCCTCAAACAGCCGACCTTATTTTAACGGAGAGGGTAAAAAAGATAAATTTAGCCCTTGAAATTAGGAGTTACAACCTTCCATTGGCCCTAATTTTCAAGAATAGGTTTTATTTAAGTGAATCCTATGGGCCAAACACCATATTTATAAAAGAGGTATGGTAAATTAATAAAAATATAAATAAATGAAAGGTATGGTAAATAAATCAAACATTTTTTATATTTACTCCATAAGTCACCTTATATATATGCAAGGGTGTAAATAAATAAAAATATAAATAAACGAGAGGTATGGTAAACAAATACAACATTTTTTTATATTTACTCCATAAGTCACCTTATATTTACGAACACTCAAAAAATGCCTTATATTTAGGTGAAACCTATGGGCCAAATACCATGGGCTTGATTATTATTAATACCATGCAAAAAATTATTAACCCTAATATTAGTATTAATAAAAATAAAAATGGCACATGGTATTGACCCATGGTATTCCCGTGGAATGTAGCCTATTTAAATGGGGGAATTAAACCAAAATAGATCTATCTTTACTTTGGATCTACTAAGCCCCGAGAGGGATCAAATATCGTGATATGCAAACTAGCATAGAGTGAAAAATTTAATGTATGTTAAACATTTTAACTTGGTTAAAATAAAAAATAAAATAAAAATCAATTATTAATTTTATTAATTTTTATAAATTACTAATAGTAATTTTTAAGCTCGAGGTTTATGATAACCCATGGTATTGACCCATGGTAATACCATGGTATTCATGTGAGCATAGACTATTTAAAGGATAAATTCTATCATCTTAGATCCATCTTAATTCTGGGTCTACCAAGTGCTCAAAGGGATAAATAGATTTCATCCCCCTAAGAGTGGTAGATGTGGAGTTAAGATGGATATAGGTTGGTTTTTATGATATTGAAGATATTAAATAGACTTAGGAAATTATATTGTCAAAACATCTTAAGGTGAATGGTTAAAGCTACATTTAGTCACTTCACAAAATTTAGTAAAAAATACCAATATCTCCATTAATATTGGTTTTTAAATTTTTTTCTTATTTAAGAAAAAAATTCAAAAAAATGAAACCTTATCACTCTTTCTGCATCACCCTTGCAGAATATTTCTCACCATTTTTCAAACATTCTCAATATGATATCTGCATGAAAAAGTTTAGGTACTGATGTTGGATTAGTTGTTTGAAAAATAAGTTGGTTTGTACAACCTTTCATCTTCTGTGCTATTCTTAGTTTGTCCTAATGATCTGTAGGGGTATGTTGGATTAGTTGTTTGAAAAATAAGTTGGTTTGTACAACCTTTCATCTTCTATGCTATTCTTAGTTTGTCCTAATGATCTGTAGGGGTTGGAGCCATTGCACCATATTTTCCTAAAAGGTGGAGATTGTTCACCAAAAAGGAAATTAATCTACATGTTACAATGCTATTAAAAAATGCGAGACCTATGAGGGTAGTGAATTATGCTAATAAGCAATTTAGATTGGGAGAGACGTAATTAAATTTTATTATTTAATTGAAGATTTCCAATTAAAATAATAATAAATCTACATTTATATATTCATATATTGATTGGAAGGATTCTCACAGTGGTCGCTTCTTTCAATTAGATCCCCTTCAAGCCTTTGGGATACCTAATACTTTCTTATATAATATAATTTGGGCTTGCTACTTGTTGGCATGTTGGGGTAAACAAACTTGATGTGTGTGTGTGTGTGTGTTTTTTTTATCTTGCAGTTGGAGTCTATCGAATAAGAAAGAAATTTTATAACTTGAAAAAGTGGTAGCTTGACAAAAGTTGTAGAGAAAAGATTAATCTCTCCTACCTTGACAAAACTTGTTGTCAATATCAACACCTACAAGAACTTTGTTGTGGAATATTATCAAAACTAATAGAAGGATATGAAAGAGTGTATTATAAGAAACTTGACAAACACGGCCATTGAAACTTGGAACATTGTTTGTAGGAAGAGAAAATTATGTTTCCTTTTTCCAAACATGTATGTTAGTATATTACAGTTTAATGAATATGTTTTCTTATTATCATATATGATTTCATACTTTAACAAAACATTTGCCAAGACTTCACAATGTTTATTATTCAGTAAAAGATTTGCCAAGATCTTACAAGATTTTATAATTCAGTGAAAGATTCTCCATCACTGTACAAGATAATATAATCTGGTGAGAGATTCACCAAAAAAATTATATATACATATTATATTATTGATAGAACCACCTCCCTTTTTTCCTATGTATCATGGGGATTAACCCATTTATTATACATATAAATTTAGGATGGTTCTTAAAATTTTCCCAGATCATGTGGTTACGAAAATGTTTCCCATGGTCTGTAATTATAGCCTGTTGTACACCAAACCTCATAATGACATGATTAAAAAGGAAGAGAGTAGTTATTTTGCTGGTGTTATTGTATGTAGGCATCACCTCAGCTCACTTGGTAAAATAGTCTACCACCACAATGATGTAGCCATGACCCCTGACTGAGTGAGGTTTACATGTCATTAAATCAATGCCCTATTTTCCAACAGGACCAACGGTGATAACATGGTGCAAAGGAGTGGGTGGAGCATGGGTTTTGCGATCGTATATCTAGTAGGCTTAACACTTTTGAACCGTGAGGATGCAATCATGAAACATGGTAGGCCAAAAGTAGCCAACAAGAAAAATATTTTGTGTGGTGGCATAACCACACATATGACTGCCACATGCCCCAACATGGCATTCATTTAGGACTCTTAGCCTCCTCATCAGTGAGGCACCTTCGAAAAATTATATCGATGCCACGACTATAAAGGGTTTCGTTGACTATAATATACTTTTTAGCTTGATATCGGATATGTCATTGGTCAAAGCGAGAGGTATTGAACTGGAAAGTCTGGGTTGGAGATATATGACAATTTATCCATACCACAGATCAAATAACACGATTAGGAACAATGACTCATCTAGAATAGAATTTCCAAATATTGTTTCAGTTTCAGTAGCGGGAAGATCGCAGATCAGCTCAACAAAGACTATGGATTTCTTTGACTTGGATTTGATGAACTCCAAATCAAACTCTTGGAGGATGAAACTCAATTTGGAGTAGTTTTACCCTAGTGATTGGAATGACAATATGTATGTCATAGGGTTGCAGTTAGAAACAACCATAATATTGCGAAGCAAGAAATAGTGACAAAACCTTTGGACAGTTTGGACAACCGCCAAAGCTAAATTTTTGACATGAGTATATTTAACCTTAGTATCATTTAAGTTTTGAATCAACTAATAAATAGGGTGATTAGTCCCTACATTATCCTCTTGGACCAATACCATAATGATGGTAGTAATTGTAGAGGCGAGGTACAAGAAGTAATCATGTTGGTAATTCGAGGGGCACAACAAGGATGGTTGAATTAGAACATCTTTCAAGGCATCAAACGCCTTTTGAGAAATGTTGTCCCAATGGAAGGGAACCCCTTTCATTAACAAGTGAGTAAATCCTTTGGTCAATTCAGCGTAGTTGGGAATGAATCTTCGTAGAAAGTTAGCCTTCCCATGGAGTCGTTGAAGATGAAGAAGAGAGGAAGGAGCAGAAAGATCTAGGATCGCCAAGTCGTTCAATGGGTCAATATGAATTCCATGTTTCGATACAACAAAACCAAGAATTTTATCAGAGTAAACAAAAAAAACACACTTGTGCGGAATGAGCCTAATTTTATAGTGTTGGCAACGTAAAAATATATCCCTAAGATGCATCAAATGATCAACACGATGTTTCGAGTGAGCAGGTAGATCATCCAAATAGGGTTACACGTGTGTAGAGCTATAACTAGGGTCTCTCACACCTCTAATTATTCCACATTAATAAATCAATCTGGGAACGTTTTGTTATTATAAAGAGTAACTCAATCCGAGGCTATTTGTCCGAGTAATGCTTAGTAGTATAGTGTTCAGAAGATACAAAAGAAAACAGATGCTAAGCTGTAACTGAACTAATCCAAAAGATAGAATCACACAAGATAGTTGATCAGTCAAGGGTACGGAAGCAATAACCCATCCCTCTAGAAACTGATAAAAAGGAAATTAGAGCATGGACTTATAGGTCTGGGAGCTAGGCAACATCTTGCTGAGGCTCAATACAGCCTTATACCTTCTCTCACACCAAAACAATGAAGGCAGGTAAATAAAACGACAGAAGGTAAAATGGAACAACAAAATGGAAATGGAACAACAATAAATAGAACAACAGTAAAATGGAATAGCAGTAAATGGAATAGCAGTAAATGGAACAACAGTCGAAAGAACTGAATCTCGCGAGTTAAAATCAACTGATTCACACTCTTATCTTCTCTTCAAGCAAACTAGATAAGACATACTTTATAAAACAACATTCCTTGATGGATTATGGAACAGCAAGCATCAACCATATATACATGTTCTATACTAATACAGTAATCTGAGAATGATGGATGATATAACTATGTTTCTAAACAGAGTAACATTACTTTCAAGTCCCAACAAGTATTATTTCAAATGGATCCAATGACAGTAACATTCATACCGACACTCTGTTACAGAAATAGCTGATTAAAGACGCAATTCAACTCTGAATAGATCCAATTACACAGTGCAGAGTCATTACATGGAGAAATCAATCATATATTGATCAGAACAAAGCATAGCATATCATATAAAAGATGTATCAGATTACTGAGCAATGAAGATAAACAAACCATACACAGATTGCAGTATAATGATACAAAAGCAAGTGTCCTTCGGAGCCGGGCCCTTAGCTGCCAATGGTACACCGCCTTAGATTACTCCAGATGCAGAGATGAAATAAACACCAGTCTTTTATATTAATGCATCAACAAATGTATAACAAAACCAGGTCTCAGCGAGACTCGATGATCAAAGTTTTGTTTTGAAACTTAAAATTATAAAACAGTAGTCCCCTTTGCTCAATGACGCTGTTCCTTTATATAAAAGTAATGACAGAGGTATCTAGATAACAAAGATAAGTAAAACAGCGATCCCTCAGGATCGAAGATCCTGAGGGATTCACCAATCGGTTAATCCTTCACTTTTCTTTCTCGCGTTCACCAACCCGGTATCCCTTCTTCCTTTCCTGGGCTATTCAGCTCTGATTTTCTCGATCTTGTTCACATCCGGTTCCCTTCTGGAGGGACAGCAGTTATTCTTCCTCTGCTTCTCGCTTTTGGACAACAACTCCTTGCTTCCACATCTTCCTGCATAGGAAAACGACAATTATTAGTAATTGAGCTTTCTTTGTCAATTCTTGCACATTTTATTAAAATCCTTTATCTCTTTTGAATTTATAAGGTAGAAAAGGTTACAAACATTATTGAAAAGCCACTAAATTGCTTGTCAAAAGCATACCTTCCAAGTGCTCCACACACCCCCCTGCTTACCCTGTTTCATGCCCTCATGAAAACATTATAGTTAACATGCAAGGCGGTGAGAGAATAGGCCGGAGAGGGGATCTCGCGAGGAGGCCGAAAACTGTGATGAGCAACTAGATTATCAAAGAACTAATTTATTTGATCCGTAGGCATTTCATACAAGGCCTGATATCCGGGTGCAGGGTGCCAAATAATTGGACTGCGAAATCGATACCCCAAACAAGATGGCCCTGCTTGCAGAATCCGTTCCCCTTAAAGGTTCAATCGGCTGGCAGCCAGCTCAAAATTCTCGTATTTGAATGGTTCCCTGAGCTGGATAGTTGGGCTAGAGGTCCGGTATCGAAATTTTGCAGCATCGATGGCAAGGTATTTAATAGTCAGGAAATATTCCAGACTATGTCGGATCAAGTCTTCGTGCATGGATCCTAATATCTCGATGACACCCGGGATCCTCATAAGGCTCCTATGCTCTCTCCATAGCGTCACTGGGTCTCTAGGTTCGGCTCGTACCCATAATACTAGGCTATTATCATGTCTCTGAAAGGTGTTATAAGCTTTGAGCCATTTCAGCTGATTAACCCCAAATGAGATAAAGGCTTGGAATTGTATATCGCCAACAAAATGGCCAGGATTTAAATCAGTTTCCTGGTCTAGCACGAGGTTGTGCAAGTAAAACTCACACAATAACCTTTGAACCTTAATTCCGTAATGCTTGCAAAAATCTATAAAATCATTAATAGTGTTGATGTGGATAGGTGCACCTGCCCTAACGGCTTTTATTTTCAATCGCAAATATCGTTCAAGCAAAAATAAAGCATAATTTTTAGCAGGGGCCCTACAAGTCAAAACGTCATTATACAAGGAACACATAGTGTCCATCTGCTTAACAACATTATCTAATTGACGAGTTACCTTAGCAACCTTTTCTTATTCCTTTTGCCATCATTCGAAGGCCTCGCTCTCGGACTGACTAATATCCCGAAGTTGTTGTTGTAGCTCTTCGTATTTCTCCCGGGGGACTGTTTGTTCTCGCAGCTGCTCAGTTTCTTGCTGAGCTTCCTTCATCATTTTGTGCAAGGTCCTTGTTTTTGGATCCTTTTTCCATAAAGCCGTAGAGGCTGGGAGTTTAACCTGGACCTTTCTATTACGCTGCTTAGAGTTTAGGACCCGAATTACCCCTGAGGGTGGTGCTTCTGTTTGGGCCTCTTTGCTTTGTGTTTCTTTCTTAACGCGAATAAAGGGTTGCTTTGGTCCTCCTGCCATCGGAGCCTCTTGCTGTTCCATTGGAATTTCCATCCGTTCTTCAGGGTCAGATGGAATAGCAGTCTGTCCCTCCACGATATTTGGAACAACAGTTTGTTCTTCAATGTCACTTGGAACAACAACCTGTTCCTTGTTGTCATTTGGAACAGCACACTGTTCCTCGACAGTAGGTCTCCTAATGGGGTTTCGACCAACAAAACGGGTATAGGTCTGTCGACTTCTTGTCCTCCGGGTTTTTACTGCGGTGGCCCTCCTCCTTTTCCTTGCAGTCCTTTGTATCCTCAAGTTGGCTTTCAAAATTCGAATTTGCTGTCGGAGCCTGGCTATAGTTCCCAGCAACCTCTGCTGTTTCTTCCTTAATTTCTTAATTTCCTTTGCCTCAGCAGAGGGTTTGGCCCTTAAGTCTGCTCCTTCTTCATCTGGGATATCTTCCGGCGTCTTGGGGACAGATTGTCCCTGATTGGTGTCTTCCATTTCATCATCATAACCAGGTAGGTTTTCTTCTCCTGCCTTTTCTTCATGTGCTTTCTCGGGTATATCTTCCTCCGTGGGTCCGTCAGGGATGCCTGCTGTGCTGGAGGGCTGGCCATATTCCCCCATATTGGCCAGGACTGATGCCAATTCCTCCTCACCCATAGGGTCCTGCAGCGGGCTACCCCCTGGCTGTACTACTTCCTCTTCTTGATTGACCTGCTCGGTAGCTGTCTCTACCTCAGAGTGCTCATCTCTTTCCTCAATACCTCCTCCAGGCTGGTCAGCCTCAGCCCCTGATTGCTCAACATTTTCTTCGGAGGGCCCTCCTTCTGGTTCTGGAGGTTCGTTCATAATTTCAATTGGCTGGGCAGTGGTTCCCTGAATCATTTCCAGCCTTCCTCGTATCCGGGCCAGCCGGGCTGATTTCCTTGGTCTCTCAGGCTGATCGGGTGTGCCAGCAAATTCTCTAGGTTCCTCTGGTCATTCTGGCGTACTGGAGGATTGTTTCCGTTTTGGAGCAGCATGTCTTTTTGCTGCTGATTCTTTACGTTTCTCTGATCGTTCCGGCGTGTTGGAGGAGTGTTTAGGTTTTGGGGGTGGTGCAGCTAATCCCCCTTCGACTATTGCTATCAGTTCCTCCCAAGTGCTTTGTTGTTGAGTGAGACTGTGGGTCACTATTAATCAAATTAGTCGATGGTGGCTAACGACTGCGTCTATGTGCTGTGCCTTTTTAAGGCTTCGGGCCACGTCATGTAATAATGAATTTAAAAGTGCAGGGAGATTTACAGAACATTTTCCTTTTAAAACAGCTAAAAGTTTCAGGTGACGAGGTCTTGCCATGTATTTTCTCCCTTTGCAAGTGATATAGCTCTGCACTATCTTTGCTAGCTCAGTCTAGGGTTCTCCTAGTGTTGTCGGCAAAACTCCTTTCCCTTTGACTGTCAAGCTCTGGCCTTCGTCCTGGAAAATTTCCATAGCCTTTTGTAATCTTTCCTTTTTCAGCGTCCATACGGGTCCGACAGCTGGTAGTCCCGAGTCTTCTGCGATGATATCCTCAGTGACCGCTATCCGCTTTCCTCCTACTATGGAGTAATTTTCCTGCAAATTTTGCAGGAATTCCAATGCCACTGCTTCATTTGATTCTTGCAGGCAGCTGAAATAATTCAACCACCCTGCGTTTTCCAGGATTTTACGGGCAACAGCGGAGACTGTCAATTCGTGAGGTTCGCTTCGGACTGTCTTTCCCCCCATGATTCTATTCAGAATTCTTAATGGAACAGCAACTGCTTGCGGTGTTTGAGACGCAGAGAGGATGATCATCGCCAAATTTTGGAAAAGAACACAGAGCATGCAACAAAAAAAGGATCGTGGACGGCCATTTCTGTAAAATGGAATTATCATACCGTTAAACCATGCCATACCTTCGTACATTATCTCGCCCGAATGGTGTGCAACCACGTACTCCATGGAGTAATGAGGTTACCTCCCCCCCACGATTTGATAGGCTGTCCCCAGCCGTCAAAGAGAGGAGAAGTAGCTAGTCGGAAGTCAAGTCATTAAGAAATAGCATATGAAATTATGCCATGTTTTAGAAAAACAACGAAATGCTGAAATCGAGGCAAAAAGGTAGATCGCGTTTTACATAAGAGCCTGCGTGATATAATGAGAGGCCGAGGGATGGGACGTCTGTCAAGCGTACAAAATCTCCAGTGGTCATTGTCAGTTCCGTTGCCATGATTGGTGGTAATCAATATTCATGCGATATATACATCGGGGTGTGACATATGATCTATCCAAAGGATATAAAAGACAAAAAATATTGATATCATACCTGTTGGTGTAACCATTACGACTTCGATGCCATTAACAGAGCTCTGCTGCCAACATGTGTTCATGACCTTGGCAGAGTTGTTTATTTCACCCTCTGGAACCATGATCCTTTGTGTGTATTTTGAAGAGTGCTTTTGTCAAAATGTAGGCCATTATGCTGGCTTGGTAACCAGATAGCCATAATGCCATTCACAAGGTAGGCGCGAAACGTGGGCAGGCCGGCTCGTAATGAGACCCCCTGTTCCAAGGTTTGTTTGTTAATATACCTTCGGACCATATCCCTGGTGTGGTGGCCGTAATGGGAATGCCACTTCACTTCCATCCTTATGATCATGGTAGGCTGGCTCTCAATGAGACCCCCTATCCTGCATTTGACAATTTTCATATTTTCTTTTTGTTTTTGCAGAGCACCTCTCTTTTTGTTTTTTTTACACATAAGGGTGGTTCCGCACTCCTTAAGAGCGGGGAATGGTGGAAGAAGTCTTATCATGCCAACAGACAGATACAAATCCTTTGTTCTTACTCCTAAGTAATAATCAAGAGAGATTTTTTAGGGAAATCGTCATGATAAATATCACCAACTAGGTTGCTGGTAATGAGACAATGACAAGGAAGATGAAAAGTTAATGTCCCTCCTCTTGTCCTCTTATAAATACTAGGCTTTATAGTGATGGCGATCTATGATCTACTGACCTCGATATATCATGGTTTATGATCATCGCATAAGTCCATTGTTGTATCTAAAAGACTGGGGAGAACATGGGCGCAAACATCCTTAATAAGAGCAAAAAGATGCCGATGGCATTCCTCAGAGAAGAATTAATGTAGATAGATTCATAGGATGCTGTTTCTTTGAAAGGAACAACAGAAAATCGCAAATGCTGTTCCTTCTGAAAAAGGAACAGCAGAGACACTCAAATGTTGTTCCTTTTGAAAAGGAACAACTGACACACTCAAGTGCTGTTCCTTTTGAGAAGGAACAACAAAACACAGAAATGATGTTCCTTTTGAAAAGGAACAGCAAAAACACACAAGTGCTATTCCTTTTGAAAAGGAACAGCAAAAACACACAAGTGTTGTTCCTTTTGAAAAGGAACAGCAAAAACACACAAGTGCTGTTCCTTTTGAAAAGGAACAGAAAAAACACACAAGTGCTGTTCCTTTTGAAAAGGAACAGAAAAATCACACAAGTGCTGTTCCTTTTGAAAATGAACAGCAAAATCACACAAGTGTTGTTCCTTTTGAAAAGGAACAACAAAATCACACAAGTGTTGTTCCTTTTGAAAAGGAACAGCAAAAACGCACAAGTGCTGTTCCTTTTGAAAAGGAACAGCAAAAACACACCAGTGCTGTTCCTTTTGAAAAGGAACAGCAGAACCACACCAGTGCTGTTCCTTTTGAAAAGGAACAACAGAACTACTTAGAATGCAAAAAGAAAATCAAGAAAACATATATACAAGATGTTATGTACAAGTTATGAAAAAATAAATTCCTTAAATTATAGGTGAGGAAGATTTCACTTCCTCTCCTAAAATTTCCATATCAGTATCTTGTTGTAGCTGCTGACAGAAGGATTCTCGAGTGAGTGGCTTTCGATAGAGACGAACTCGGTGGCCATTTACTTTGAATGCATATCCAGAACCATCAATCGTGGTCAGAGTAAGGGTCCCGTTGTCATGTACTTTTTGGATTTCGTATGGTCCTAACCATCGAGTCTGGAGTTTCCTCGGGAAGTCCTGAAACCGAGAGTCGTATAACAGAGCCCAGTCTCCTTCGTGAAAGACTTTGTTCTTGATAAGTGCATCATGCCATTTAGCTCGCTGTTGTTGAATCAATGCTGTATTTTCTAATGCAGAGAGCCTGATTTCGTCCAATTCATTAATCTGCTGTAATCGATTGATTTGTGCCTCACTCAAATCTAGGCCGACTTCCTGTGCAATTCGTACCGTTTGGATTTCGAATTCTATGGGGAAGATAGGTTGTTTTCCAAACACTAATTGATAAGGCGAATAGCCTGTGGTACTTCTCCATGTGGTTTTATAGGCCCACAGTGCCTCAGGTAATCAGGCAGCCCAATCACGCCTATGCGATGCAATAGTTTTTGTTAAAATTGATTCTATTACCTTATTACTACTTTCTACTTGCCCATTTGCCTGCAGATGGTATGGGTTAGTAATCTTATGTTGGACATGATAATTGTTAAGTGTTGCAGCTAATTTATTTCCAAAAAATTGTGGTCCACCATCAGTAATTAGTTCTCTGGGAAGTCCATAACGTATAAACAAATGGAACAAGAATTGTATTACAGAATCTTCTGTAGCCTTAGGCAATGATTCGACCTCGACCCATTTAGTAACATAGTCTGTCACTACCAGAATGTATGTCCTCTGGTTTGATGATGGATTAATGGGCCCGACGAAGTCAAGAGCCCATCGTTCAAATGGCTCAATGACCAATTGTGGTCTCAGAGGCATTTCGTCGGCTTGGCCAGGTCGTCCTGCTCGCTGGTAGCTGTCACAGGCTTGTGCAATTTTTTTCGCATCTTTGAAAATTGTAGGCCAATAGTATCCCGTCTGCAATACTTTATGTGCTGTTCTCTTTTCAGCAAAGTGTCCCCCGCATGGTCCGTCATGGAAAGCTTTTAAAATGTCGAAGATTTTTTCTTCTCAAATACACCTCCTAATTTGCATATCTGCCCCTGTGTGGAACAAATGACCCCCAATCCACGAAAATCGAGTGCTCTTCTGAACAATCTGCTTACGTTCCTGAGTGGTTAAGTGTTTTGGAAACTTACCTACTGCAAGGTAATTGGCGACATCATCATACCAGGGTGTTCGAATAGCAACAACAAACAGGTGCTCATCAGGAAATTGATCTTCCACTACTGCTGTTTCAATTGATTTCGGTATTCGTGAGAGAAAATCGGCTACCGGGTTCTCCTTGCCAGGTCGATCCTTGATTGTGATATCGAACTCCTGCAATAAGCTCAACCATCTGGTTATTCTCGCATTCGTAACAGGTTTATTTGCCAAATATTTGATAGCAGAATGATCTGTATATAACACAATGGGATAGCCTGTGATATAATGTCTAAATTTGTTAACAACATGTATTACAGCCAGGAATTCCTTTTCAGTGACAGTATAATTCAGTTCGGCAGAGGATAAATTTTTGCTAATATAGTAGATATCGTATGGTTTTTTGTCCTCTTCTTGCCCCAGGACTGCATCGATTGCTGTATCCGAGGCATCAGATGAGATATGGAATGGTAAATTCCAGTTTGGTCCTCGAAGGACTGGGGCAATTGATACAAGCTTCTTTAATTCCTTGAAAGCCTGGTCGCATTTTTCTATCCTCAAGAAATCAACATTGCCAGTTAGAGCGTATAGAGGTGTAGCAATACGTGAGTAATGTTCTATAAATCGTCTGTAATACCCAGAAAATCCAAGAAAACTACGTACCTCTGTTTGAGTAGTGGGGGTAGGGATAAGCAAAAGAATTTGGATTTTGGCCCGGTCTACCTGGATGCCAGCTGCTGAAACATAGTGCCTTAGAATGAGCCCTTTTGTCATCATCATGTAACATTTTTCGTGGCTCAGACAGAGCCTGATAGCGATAAACCGTTGTAGGAATTTTTCCAGGGTATCTAAAGCTGGATCAAAATCATCTCCATATGGTGTAAAGTCATCCATGTACACCTCAAGTCCATCATTTATCAAATCTGCAAAGATGCTAAGGACAGCCCTTTGGAATGTAGCAGGGGAATTACATAGGCTGAAGGGTAGAACTCGATAGGAAAACGTTCCCCAAGGGCAAGTAAAGGTAGTTTTATCCTGGTCTTCAGGGGCAATTTGGATTTGGTTGTATCCGTTGAAGCCGTCCAGGAAAGAAAATAATTTCTTTCTTGCTAAAGTTTCCAATACTTGGTCTATGAATGGGAGAGGGAAGTGATCCTTCTGTGTGGCTTTATTTAGCTCCCTGTAATCCACGCAAATCCTCCATTTTCCATTTTTCCTGGGTACCACCACCAGGGGAGAGACCCATTTACCGTCGGAAATAGGATAGATAAAATTAACATCTAAAAGTTTCTGAAGTTCGGCTTTTACTACCTCTTTTAGATGGGGGTTGAGTCTTCTTTGCAGCTGACGAACAGGTCTTGCATCTTTTTCTATATAGATGTGGTGGGTGCATAATTGAGGATCAATCCCTTTCATATCAGGGTAATCCCACGCAAATGCTCCTTGATATTTTCGTAACAGATTAACGAGCTTTGTTCTTGTTTCTGGTGTAGGTGGTGTTATATTTAGAGTTCTTACCACGTTCAATTTCTACTTTATTGTTGCAACGACATCACCGGTATTGTTGGTCTATGCATCTTTCAAAGGTCTTCTCTAGCTCACTATTAAACGTGCTTCTATCATGAAACACTGTGTGAATCTAGATTCAGTTTTGACTAATGAAAGTATTTATGGCATCACTCTGTTTGTCCTTAATCTAAGGCCTTCTGTCAGCAATGGGGTCTGTATTTTTTATAAGGTATGACACAGGATCTGATTAGTTTTATCTTAGAAGGCTTGGCTTGTGGGGATATAGACTAGATTTTAACGTCTGGTCTTTAGTTATGTCATGTTTCCTGCTGACACCAAATGTAGGCATCGACAGTAGCAAGCCAAGGTCTTCCTAGTATTAGCGGATGTCCATCCAGTCGGGTTTTTGGATTAATTATCAGGAAATCGGTTGGATATTCCCAGGAATCTACAGAAACCATGACATCGTATAGAGTACCTTCTGGTTGAACTACAGATTGGTTTGCCAATTCTAACAAAGTAGAAGTAGCTTCTACTGATGTAATGCCAAGCTTTTGGCAAGTAGAGGTAGTCAAAATATTGATTGCAGCTCCTAGATCAACTAAAGTGTTAGTCAGGGTCTGACCATAGATTTGGATGGTTACAATTGGATTTCCGGGATCTTCGTATTTGATGGGTGTCTCTTTTCCTGATAACAAGTCAGATAAAGTACTGACTACTTGGACTCTTGGGTTAGTGGTTTTATTCCTTCTTGATTTTTTTATGCATAGTTCTTTTATAGTTTTTGCGTATATAGGAATGTCTTGAATGGCTTGGAGGAATGGAATTTTTATGTACAGCTTTTGTAACTCCTCCAGAATGTCAAAGTCTGGATATTGTACCGGTCGTGGTATGACTAATCGTTCCGGGAAAGGAGGAGAGGATGTACTTTCTTGATGATGGGTCTGTTCCTTATTTACACCCTCTTGTTGTAACGGTTTTTCTATTGGTAACTGATGTTCAATGTGAACTGTTTTGTCTCCCTCTGTTTCTATTATACGTCCATATCTTAACTGAAGATCATTGCACTCCCTTATGTCAGGTCCGGTTTCTGATATTTCTATGATCTGGAGGGATTGGACCGGTCTATTATTGGGATTGGGATTGGGTTGGGCTGGGAGTTGCGGTCTTAGATTAGGCTGGGGGTTTTGTTGTAAAGCTAGCAGAGTTGGTTGAGGGAGTGGAATAGTTCCTGTTGGCTGATATGTCGATTTTGGCCAATTTGTCTGCCTGGGTGAACCTTGTGAAGTAGGGGGAATCCATTGTGGAGGATATGAGTTATTCTGCCAATATGGTGGGGTGTAGGGAAAATTTGGCCAACTGAATTGGCCTGTCTAATTCATCCATGGATTTGGCGAAGGAAAAGGCTGTGATGACCAGTTCGGAAATGGGGGTGTAGATTGGTTTTGCCACATACCATATTGCTGAGCATTATACTGCGGAGGCTGGAAAGAAGAAGTTGGGTCCGAAAACATACCAAATTGTCTAGGTTGCCATCGGCGATGCTGGTTAACGAAGTATGCTGGCTCTGGTTCTTCTTCCACTTCCTTATATACTGCTTTCAATCCCGGAAGTGAGGGGCAGCTCTCAGTAGGATGATCTTTTGTACAGATAGCACATGTTTGAATTGCATCTAGTGGACATTCCTTGTGGCTATGTTTTCTTCTACATCGGGGGCAGAAAATCGCCAGATTTTGTTCCGCCTCCATCTGCTTTTTCTTAGCCTGCACAATATCAACCTGTGTAGTTAATTTCCCCAGAATATCAGTTTTAAAATTTTCTAATAAATTCCCAAGTTCTACCCGTGTTACTCCTTCTGTTGATATTTTGTTGTCCCTGACAAACCGATCATATTCTGTTGGTTTTATCCTTGTGCTGCCTCTTGAACTCCTGATGCATAAATCAATGATGTTAGCAAAATTCTCTTGATAAATATCCCCTTTTCCCATGATATTCAATGTTTCAATCCGCTGTTCTTTCATGCCTCTAATCAATGCAGTTTTCAACACATTATCAGGCAGAGGTAGTGATGCACAGGGGGATCTCTGTAAATTGTACTGGAAACGTTCTACATATTCCTCTAAAGTTTCATTTGGTTTGGCCATCATTTGGAAAATTTCATCTTTTAGTTCTCTCGACCTACAGTAATCCTGATATTTCTTTAGGAAAGATTCTTTCATTTGCTCCCAGTTATTTATGACTCCACCACCTAATCCCATAAACCATCTCAGAGCCGCCCCTTTCAAAGTGGAGGGGAACAATTTTAATTTCTGGGGGTCAGTGGTGTAACCATATCCTCTACATAGCACGTCAAATTCAAATAAGAATGCATCGGGGTCCTCTGATGTAAGTCCATGAAACGTCGGGATGTGTTGAAGAGGGATTGCTTTCATGGGCACATTTGCAGCAGAATCTACTATAGGATATTGCAATGTAGAAGTTTGAGTGTTTGGCTGATTCTGCGCCATAGGATCAAATATGTGCCAATAACCTTCCGGAATTTCTAGGAGGGTGTTCCTAAGTTGAGAAGGAACGGCCTTGGCAGGGACTGTTTTAATGACACTTCCCTTATCTTGAATTTCTATATGAGGGAATGGGGTGCCTTCAATATTAATTTTGACCGTGCTCCCCTTATCTGGGCTGTTTAACAGTTGGATTATCTTGGAAGGAGACCTTGGCTCTCCTATTTCCCCTATTTCCCCTTCTCCTTCACAAAGGTTGCTTAAATTCCCTTCCTGCAGTCGTTCTGACACAGAATTTTCAATTTCTTGAAAGTCCTATTCATCAGTCTGACTATACACCTCAGCAAAGGCTCCAGATGGTGATGCTGTGGCCTGAAGGGAGCTAGTAAGCTGTTTAGGATTAATCTTTCTGAGGCCTACCGACGGCTGAGATTCAGTTTTCTTATAGATTTCGTCTATGAAGGTTGTTCGGCCAAGGGTCACCGGCCTTTTGGCTTTTTCAGGTTTGGTTGGAGGTTTGATATTCTTTTCTAGCTTTTTCTGCTTAGTCGTGCACTCTAAAAACTACTAAATCCTATTCAACCAGCAATTCTGCTAAGAGAGCGGACGGTGGAGCAGGGCTTTTACATGCTTCGTACGCAGGTTCTTACCTTCTGTTTTTAAGATCCAACTCCCCCCTAGCAGATTTGCGCACTACTCTATAAAGGGCAAATGGCTATACTCTTTCCCCGGCAACGACGCCAAAATGTAGAGCTATAACTAGGGTCTCTCACACCTCTAATTATTCCACATTAATAAATCAATCCGGGAACGTTTTGTTATTATAAAGAGTAACTCAATCCGAGGCTATTTGTCTGAGTAATGCTTAGTAGTATAGTGTTCAGAAGATACAAAATAAAACAGATGCTAAGCTGTAACTGAACTAATCCAAAAGATAGAATCACACAAGACAGTTGATCAGTCAAGGGTACGGAAGCAATAACTCATCCCTCTAGAAGCTGATAAAAAGGAAATTAGAGCATGGAATTATAGGTCTGGGAGCTAGGCAGCATCTTGCTGAGGCTCACTACAGCCTTAGACCTTCTCTCACACCAAAACAACGAAGGCAGGTAAATAAAACGACAGAAGGTAAAATGGAACAGAAAAATGGAAATGGAACAACAATAAATAGAACAGCAGTAAAATGGAACAGTAGTAAATGGAACAACAGAAAATGGAACAACAGTAAATGGAACAACAGTTGAAAGAACTGAATCTCGCGAGTTAAAATCAACTGATTCGCACTCTTATCTTCTCTTCAAGCAAACTAGATAAGACATACTGTATAAAACAACATTCCTTGATGGATTATGGAACAGCAAACATCAACCATATATATATGTTCTATACTAATACAGTAATCTGAGAATGATGGATGATATAACTATGTTTCTAAACAGAGTAACATTACTTTCAAGTCCCAACAAGTATTATTTCACATGGATCCAACGACAGTAACATTCATACCGACACTCTGTTACAGAAATAGCTGATTAAAGACGCAATTCAACTCTGAATAGATCCAATTATACAGTGCAGAGTCATTACATGGAGAAATCAATCATATATTGATCAGAACAAAGCATAGCATATCATATAAAAGATTTATTAAAATACTGAGCAATGAAGATAAACAAACCACACACAGATCGTAGTATAATGATACAAAAGCAAGTGTCCTTCGGAGCTGGGCCCTTAGCTGCCAATGGTACACCGCCTTAGATTACTCTAGACGCAGAGATGAAATAAACACCAGTCTTTTATATTAATGCATCAACAAATGTATAACAAAACCAGGTCTCAGCGAGACTCGATGATCAAAGTTTTGTTCTGAAACTTAAAATTATAAAACAGTAGTCCCCTTTGCTCAATGACGCTATTCCTTTATATAAAAGTAACGACAGAGGTATCTAGATAACAAAGATAAGTAAAACAATGATCCCTCAGGATCGAAGATCTTGAGGGATTTGCCAATCGGTTAATCCTTCACTTTTCTTTCTCGCGTTCGCCGACCTGGTATCCCTTCTTCCTTTCTTGGGCTATTCAGCTCTGATTTGCTCGATCTTGTTCGCATCCGGTTCCCTTCTGGAGGGACAACAGTTATTCTTCCTCTCCTTCTCGCTTTTGGACGAAAACTCCTTGCTTCCACGTCTTCCTGCATAGGAAAACGACAATTATTAGTAATTGAGCTTTCTTTGTCAATTCTTGCACATTTTATTAAAATCCTTTATCTCTTTTGAATTTATAAGGTAGAAAAGGCTACAAACATTATTGAAAAGCCACTAAATTGCTTGTCAAAAGCATACCTTCCAAGTGCTCCACAACGTGTGTTTGATATCGTGTAACAGATAATTCATTGCCCTCTGAAACTTATCTCCCACATTTTTCAATACGAAAGGAAGCTTTTGATATGCAAATGTGTCCAATGGAAAAATAAATGTGGTTTTATTTTGGTCTGATGGGAGAATGTTGATCTTATTGTAGCCATAAAATCCATACATAAATGAGAATATTTCACAACCAATAAAATCATCAACAATTTGGCCGATGAATGGGGTGGGATAATTTTCCTTAGGGAAAAGATGATTAATGTCCCGGTAATTGACACACAAACAAATTTTTTGTTGTTTCTTCATGACAGGAACAATGTTTGAAACCCAATCAGTTAGAGGTACATGGTAGATGAAATCAACGTATAGAAGTTTTTCAACTTTAGATTTAATAGTGACAACCTTATTGGGATGGGGCAGGCAGAGGCATTACTGAACTGGATTAGCATCAAGATATGTATTGATTTCATGTACAATGATTTTTTGTTCAATACCTAGCATCTCTTAATAAGAGCAGCGAAAAAGTCTCCAAATTTATGGAAAAGGGCTTTATAGGTCTTAATCTCATCATGAGAGCAAGATGCACAGATATGTATGCTCTTAACAATTCTGAGTTTGATCGAAATATCGAGAGGAATAGCCTCTTCAATATTCGAAAAAATCTTTTCAAAATTGATATCATGGATGGATACAGAATTCACATACATCTCAACGACATTGGGCCAATAGAGTTCACTAATATTATCCTCAGATTAATATGGCAGGGAGGAACGATGGTGATGATTGTCCCATGATGCATCATTCGACATCATGATGTCTGGTGGGCCTTACTTACTGATGTAAATCAGGCTTCAATTTCTCTGTCAACCCGAGTAGGTACACCTAGAGGTGCTATCTAATATATATAGATCTAGAAGGATTTAGTTTCTAAATGATAGCTTAGTGTGGAAAAATCAACAATGCTCTTTTACAAGAGGTTTCTCTTTGTCTTTTTAACACTTAAGCATTTACTAAATGAAACAAATCTAATTGTCTATATGGAAAACATAGTCCTAATTACTTACCACACAGAATAGTAAATGAAATATGTAGCTTTGGAGATCAACAATAGTGGAACCTCTTACAAGGTTCAGTCAGCAAACTACCAATTGAGCTCCGCAACTACAAATCATAACCAATGAACAACAAACTATAGATCAAGCTATGAGATAAAAACCATGAAATATCAAGCACAATTGTGAATTTCGAGATGAATATCAAATGAGGCTTTCTTACAAAACTCTTTCACAACAGATGTGGATCTCTTCAATTAACAATTTCCAATTTTGTAAACTTGTAACATATGAATTGAATGAAAATTCTAAGTATCAGATCTATCTATGCAATTGTAAAAGAGAATTCAAGGAAAAGTGTACCGACTCTGTAGTGGGGGCCCTACACACTTTGCAAGCACACCTTAGACTAATACAAATGAAGACAACTACTGGATCTGAAACATAAATATGGACTTCAACACTGTATCTCTGTATTCAAGTCTAGAAATGAAAAATACACCAACTTCGTTCCCAAGTTTTTCATGTATCAACAACTACTAAACTACATAATTCTCATTTTGAGTTATTTATCATAAATATTCACAACAAGAGGAAGTTATTCATACTACTCATAATCCTAATGAAATCCTAACAATTACATCAAAGGAGATCGAATTAGTTCATATCCTTAATTTGAGCAAAATCCCCAAAATAACAAAATTTGTTCACAAAATCTAGAATTTCTACTAAAATGGTTGGGTTTGACCAACGCTGACTGACCACCTATAAAATTAAAATCCGGGAGTGGATAGATATTCCATCATCCTTGTACATTTAGGATCAAACCCCAGGTCTTCGAATTTTCTAGCCTATCCTGCAACATGTCAAACCATGGAGCCATTACAGGAAGTTAGAACAACTTGTAATTTTCTGGAAATTTTCAATTTTAACACAAAAATTCCGAAGATTAATTCCAAGATAAAAATAATGGAAATAACATTATATCAATCAGTTCCTAAGGAATATGGAGGAAATTTGAAGGCTAAATAAAGGAAAATGATGAATGAAAGAGGGTTTTTACATAAAATAATCAGTCATAAACTAGTACCAACAACTCCCCCAAACACAAGACTTTGCATGTCCTCATGCAAAAGAATTATAACCAGTCAAATGCTTCCCTCTGCTTCTGATTCTGCCTCTGCCTCTGCTGCCTGAAGTAAAGCATCGATGTTCATCTGGGCCTTGTATTCAGTTTTCAAAATTTGGTATTTAGCTTTGATGGCCTTCTTCTGTTTGTATAATTTATAGGCCCTCTTACCAATCTGAACCTTATAGGCTTGGAGTCTCCTGACCTTCTTCTTCAACTTCTCATTTTCATCCCGAAAATTTTTACTTTGTGTTCTAAGGGTTTCATTTTCTTTCTTCACAACTCTTTCCAGAATTTTAGACTTCATAAGTTGTTGCTGCAATTTTTCAATTTTCCTTTCCAATTTCCTTTACTTTTTACCTAATTTTTTTTGTTCCAGTGGTTCTTCCTCCTTGCCCTTTGTTTCCATTTCCTGTATATAATCATACTAAGGTTGTTGTAAGATGTCATCTTTTTCCAATGTTTTCCCTTTTTGACCAAATTTAGTCTTTTTAGACCTCCTTTTATAGGTGGTAAAAATCTTATCCTTCTCAACTTTCTCAGTTTCTTCCCTTACCATTTTTTTGGTTTTGACACTGCTACTAGATGGAGCAGAGGTATCAGGACTGTGCTCTGAAAGTTATTCTTCTACATCATCCACATCAACCACTAATTCTAGATTTCGCTGCCTTTCTTGTTCCTCTTCATCTGCTATAAATTCATTAGAAACCAGAAATCTTTTCCGGGATAATCCTATCTTCTACAATTCAAACTCAATTAAAATTTTCACCAAGCCAAAATGATATAAGCTCCTATCCATATTACCTCTCTATTTTTGTATAGTTTTAGACATCTTAATTAAAATTCCCAGAAGAAAATAAGGTAAACTTATAACACAATCTCCCCTCAGATGCATCAACAATTTAATATGATAAAGATACACTATACGATATTTGCCCTCACATGTTATAAATTTTTGAATCACATAGACTATTTCATCCCAAGGATGAACAAGCCAACTCCTAGGAACTTCTGTCTTCCAATTAACTGCTGATACTCTTGATTTAGATACAAAATATGTCTAGGATTTCTCCTTAAACTGCTTAGTTTTGAAATATTTCTCTCCCTTTGGACTTATGCCTATAGCTTAGGCAATTGTATCCTCTGAAACTCTAAAGGATAGGTTCCCTACCATGGCTCTCTCCAGTGGAAGAAGAAGCAAATTCCCCGGTTTTAACTCGTTGTGGCCATTAAATTTTTCCAGAAAAACTAACCACTGTTTTGCTCTAAGGATGTCTACACAATCTTTATGCAGTTTAGAAATATCAATTTGTTCTGGTTCAGTTCTATTTGCCATGAGAATTATTTTACTTTTACCCTGCTCTGTAAGAAAAATTGACCAAGGTTTTTGAAAAAAAAAATACTTGGTCCTACGCTAGCCTGAATGCTATTCTTTTGCCTTAAATTTCTCATCTCCGCTGGAGTGAAAAATCGTGATATCCTCAAATGGAATTTCCTTCTTAATTCTCGGTTGGTATTGTGTAATTTTTGCCCTTAAGACTCATATGTTGACATTTCCATTGTCAACATATTCGTAGCTCTCATTATTACGCTTCAAACATACCCCAAGGAGTGTTTCTCAGGCGTTTGGTGTTCCAAAAATAGAGCAAATTCTTGTCTACATGTTCGGCTTGCTCTCCTTATTACAATTCATGCATGCCTCAAGGAGGATTTCTCAAGTGTTCAGGGTTTCTAGAAATAGAGCAATGCTTTTCGACACATTCAAGCTTTATCAAACATTAATGAATACAACGTTCAACACTAATGGACCTTTCCTACAAAATTCAATAGTAATGAACCTCTCCTACAACACAATACTCAGTAATGATAAGCCTGATGGTTATGTGGAACAATCACATTCAAAATAATGAGCTTCGGCGTAATGGAATGGTATGAATCCTGGCTGAGATCGTGAATAACTACAGAATCCCTGTTATGATGACACTTTGTCATAATATCCATGTTATGAAAATATTTTTTGATCCTTGTTATGATGACACTTTTTCATATCATCCCTTAATACCCTTTTCAATCAAAACATTTAGTCATAACATATGCATTTCGTAAAAAAAAATCGGTTAAAAACCATAATTTTCTTTGCATTGCTATTTAAATATTTGAACCTGTATTGCGTACCTCAGAAATGTTTGATTTGTGACTGCGTTTGACTAGATCTAACTAGGATTGTTTTAGTGGATATGTTGGCACATTTGACTAATGTATTAGAGTATAGGCTTATGGATCGAAGTGTTATGTACAGGATAAAGGAATAAGATATATAGGTTAGGATGGATAGTTTTTAAGAGTAGGCACAAAATCCTACAGGGATAGAATAATAATAGCTAAATAATCAATATATTGGATAGGCTAAGTGAATATGATATAGGATAGGCTGAATGATTGAGAAACTGAATCAATAAATATCATTAACCATTATTTAAAAATTGAAATTAATAAAATAAATTCAAGTATTTAAAATGAAAATTTCTTACAACCTTCAGATGTTTCCTTGTTTAAATTTAACCCAACTTGACTTATTTGATGTGTACAGGACATGACATAATCTGATGATGCAGTCTTCTTCTTCTTAACAGGTCTATTCTAAAAGATTATCAAGCAACAGGTCCCTTTGCTGACGTGTTCTAAATTTAGATTGAACAAATCCTTGAGAAATAATGAACACCAATCCTCTGTTGAAAAGTCCACTGAAGAATGAAAATAAAACAAATTCCTTCCTCTGCTGTAATGAAATTATGAAAATAAGTAGATGAAAAAGAATGAAAAAGTTCAAACTTTTCTCCTCACCTACTGATCACATGACTTGTCCTCAAGTAATAAATTTGAAATTCAAATAGGCAAAGGTTTTTATTTTGAAATACAAATGAACAACACTGAATTCTTACTGGCCAATTCCTTGGTTTTACTGTAATAATTCGAGTTTAGAGTGTGCCAGAGTCTGGTTTTCATATCTAAACTGTTATTTTCTTTTTCTTTTTTTAATTATTTAAAGTAGAAAAATATCTAAGGCATAGATGTCATAGAAGACTACTGTACTATCTGAACCTCATTTTGTTGTGTCACTGTTTTCATGAAATCTTCTTCTTTTTTTAATTTTTTAATTTATTTTTTTTTCCTGACAGGCTTGTGGTAGATCTTCAGTTTGTGTCCATTTACTGTAAATGTTCAGCCTTCCTGGTCATTGGTTCTGAGTTTAACTAATCCATTATGGAAAACTTCAAGTATTTCATAAGGGCCCATCTAGTGTTTTGTAAATTTGGCTTTATAATCTTTAAATTTGGAGTCAAATAATAGAGCTCAGTCACCAACTTTAAACTCCTTCTTCTTGATTAGTTTATCGTGCCATTGTCATATTTGTTGCTGGATTAGTGTTTTCATTTCTACTGTTTGTTGTCTCATCTCATCCAACTGATTCAATTGGATAATTCTTTCCTTTTATGCTTTAGAGAGTTCAATGCCTAAGTCTACTGCCAATTTGTAAGTATGTATTTGAAATTCTATTGGCAGCATGACTTCTTTGCCATACACCAGCTTATAAGCTATAAACCCTTTTGTGCTTTTCAAGGTGATCCTATATGCCTAGAGTGCCTCATTGAGCTTATATGCCCAATATTTTCTATTTGTTGCCACTGTTTTAGTCATGATCCCTTCCAGTGTATTGTTTGTAGATTCCACTTGGCCATTGGCCTATGGATGGTAGGGTGTGCTCCTTATGTGTTTGATTTTGTACTTGTCAGTGATGTCTTGAACCAATCCAGAAGTAAATTGAGTCCCTTGGTCTATTAATATCTCTTTAGGCACTCCATATCTAACAAAGATTTCTTCAAAAAGGAAATTAACTACTATTTTCTCAATTTCCCTTACAAGTGCCTTTGCTTTTGCCCATTTAGTCACATAATCTGTACACACCAAGATGTACTTTTTACCCTTGGAAGGTGGATTAATGGGTCCAACAAAGTCCAATTCCCATTTTTCAAATGGCTCTAGATGTACCTGTGGCTGTAGTGGCATCTCATCTAATGTAGTTGGTCTACCCATGCATTGGCAACTGTCACAACTTCTCACATACTTCTTTGAATATTTGAAAATTGATGGCCAATAGTAGCAAAGGCTAAGGACTTCATGTGTGGTACTCTTGGATGCAAAATGGCCACCACAAGCTTCATCATGGCATAATTTGAGTATGTCAATAATTTCATCGTCTTTGATACATCTTCTAATAATTAAATCATAGCTAGTATAAAACAATTCTCCATTAACCCATGAATATCTTGCACTTTGGTTGATCTGTCTTTTCTTCTCCTTTGAGCTGAATGATGGAGGTATCTTCCCTGTCGACAAATAATTAGCTAAATCAGCATACCATGGTGTTAATATTGGAATTGCAAATAAATCTTCACCAGGAAATGAATCTTCAATTGGAACAACTTCACCTGGATTTTGTAGTCTAGAATAGTAATCTGCTACCTGGTTCTCTTTCCTTGCTCTGTCTAGCACCGTGAGATTAAATTCCTGCAGTAATAATAACCATATTGTGATCCTGCCATTAGTTATAGGTTTTTTCATTAAGTATCTAATGGAAGAGTAGTCAGTGTGGACAAAGACTTCATAACTAGTTATGTAGTGACAAAATTTGTCCACATCATGTATGATTGCAAGCATTTCCTTCTCAGTTACTGTGTAGCTGAGTTAAATAGGTGTCAAATTTTTATTGATGAAGTAAATGGCATAAATTAAAGCATATTATTTCTGCCATAATGAAGCCCCTACTATTGTATCAAATGCATCAGTGGAGATGTGAAAAGGTGAAGTCCAACTGGGTCCCCTCAAAACTGGAGCTGTGGACAATTTCTCTTTAAGTTTATCAAAAGAATTTTGACAAGAATCATTCCAATTGAATGTTAGGATATTCCGACACATAGGAAATAGTTAAGTTCAACTTGGTCTAGTATAGAGTTAGGTAAAGTGTGTTTCTTTACCGTTGTACATTTTGTAACTTACAATCCGACGGTCACGATATGTAGTGATCCGACGGTTCATTCTCTCCTCGGTATTACCGACACTTGATCCGTGGCTTGACACCCGATTAGTCCATGAATTCTATTTAAAGCACATGGAGGTTCATTTGTAGGTTAACCGTGCATGAGAGAAGCTTATGTAAATTTTCATTCTTTTATTAATAAATTGCCCGTAGTAGCCACGTTGGCGCAGGCCGTGGACTGTTTCCCTCTCTGAGGGTTTTAACCACGTCAAAATACTGGTGTATTGATCTGTGATCTGTTTGTGAGCGGTGTCCTTTTGGTGTTCTGTCTGAGGAACTTACCCTGTAGATTCCTACATTGAAAGATACATATTTTGCAAGAAGCTTAAACAAAGGCAAAGTTATCTTACTAAAATTTTCAATAAATCTCCTATAATAGCTTGCATAACCAAGAAAGCTTCTTGCATCTTTTTGATTTGTTGGAATTGGCAATTTGACAATAATTTGAATTTTGGTTTGATCTACCTTGATTCCCTCTGACGAAACATGATGTCCTAAGACTATTCCCTCATTCAACATCATATAACATTTTTCATTGCTTAAAGACAAGTTGGTTTCTATACATTGTTTAAAACATTTCTCAAGATTTTGTAAATAATGGTCAAAGGAATCACCATATAATGAAAAATCATCCATATATACTTCAACACATTCATGAAACAGATCAACAAATATTTCTAATACTGCTCTTTGAAATGTTGTTGGATCATTGCACAAGCAAAATGTTAAAAATTTGTAGGCATATGTGCCCCAAGGACAAGGAAATGTTGATTTGTCTTGGTCTTCTAAGGCTATGTTGATATGATTGTAACCGCTAAAACCATCCAGGAAGGAAAATGACATTTTTCCAGCCAATGTATCCAAAAATTGGTCAATAAATGGCAATGGAAAATAGTCTTTAAGGGTGGTTTTATTCAGTTCTCTATAGTCAACACAAACATGCCACTTACCATTTTTCTTGGGGACTATCACTAGTGGGGATACTCACTGGCTATTAGAGATGGGGCAAATGAAATTTACTTTTAGTAGCTTCTGCAATTCATCTCTTACAATCTCTTTAAGCATGGGTTCATCCTTGTCTGTGGCTGCCTCACTGGTTGAATACTAGGGTCTGTATAGATATGGTGAGTGAAAGTTTCCGGGCGAATTCCCCGCATGTCAGTGTAGTCCCAAGCAAATGCCTTTTGTTATTTGGTCATCAAATCAAGCAATTTCTATTCCTGAGATGAATCTAAAAATATCTGATGTTCAGTGTTTTTCCTGGGATAATTTCTACAATCTTGCTTTGTGTGTTTGTAATGGAGTTGATTGGAAAGATATATTCAAATAATGTTTTCAAAGAATATATGGTACAAGTTTCCTGAAAGCTCTGTGCCAATATTTGATCTGCAATAATGCATTGTTCATTTCTAAATTCCTCTGAAACATCAAGTTGAGAGATAAACATTTCCACTAAATCTTCAATATTGTCTTCCCTGAAATCATAAATTTGATTGATGCTTAAAACATATTGTATTTCTTCCCTATCATTGTATTTATCATCAAGCCATAGGTTATGTGTTACTACTGGAGCTTGGGCTGATGGGTATAAGGTAAGTTGTTTTCTCTCTATTCCTTTGGAAATGATCATATTACCCGATCTACACCCAATAAATGCATCGATAGTTGCCAACCATGGCTTGCTAAGTATGAGAGGGTGTCCTCCTAAATTTGACTTTGGCTGGAGAACTAGGAAATCAACTGGATACTCCCAAGAGTCCAGTGAAATAGTTATATCTTCCAATATCCCTTTAGGAATGAATTTAGAGCGATCTTCTATTTCCAAAAGAATTGGCATTGACTGTAAATTTGTCAGCTGTAAGGTTTTCATTGTATCCAATTTCATGACATTTATTGCAGCTCCCAAATCAATGAGAGTATTTGGAATGGAGATTTTGTTGATGATTTCCATAAATCTAGGTATACCAGGGTCAACATATTTCTCCATAGAAATGACATTTGACATAAGGCCAGCTAAATTTCCAATAACGTGAATGGTTTGTGGATTAAATCTTTTCTTTGCAGGCTTTTAAAGGTAGAGTTATTTGATGGCTTTTATATAGATTGGAATTTCCTTAATTTCCTAGAGAAATGGCATTTTTACATACACATTTCTCAGCTCATCCAGAACATTGAATTTTGTTTCTCACCTCATCTAGGACATTGAATTGTGGCAGAGGTGTGGTTAATTTTGGTTGAAGTAACCACTCAAGATAAGGAGGTGACCGCACTGTCCTAATTTGTTTACCTTGTTCTAAATCATCTTGTTTATTGTGTGTTGGAAATTCATGTTCATCAGTTTTATTCAAACTCTCTTTCATTGAAACAAGTGGAGGTGAAGGTTCTATGTGAAGAGTTTGACCAGACCTAAGTTCTATGTTTTGTAGAGGTAGAATTGGGTACTATGATCCCTCATCCACACTGTACGCTGGTCTATCCAATCGATTATTTGGATTAGCTACTGGTTGAGCAGGTAGTTGCATAGGTTTAGGAGGTTGATTAGATGGTAATTGTAGCTATAGTTGATTCATTGGTGGAGGAGAAGGTATGGTTTACTGAGGATTTTTCTATTGATAAGAAATTGGTTTTTGAGGGTATTGCTGTGTGTACTGCAGTGGATATGGCTGGGAGTATTGTTGCTGATATTGTTGAGGATATGGGTGAGGAAATGACTGTTCATATTGCTGAGTTGGTTGTTGAGGAAATTGCTGAGGATGTGAATATCCTCTCCATCCCTGTTGTGGATAAGATTGTTGTTGCTGATTAAACTAGTTTTTCCATGGCATAGAAACATTCCAAGAATTCTGAATAGGCATTTGATAATTTGCTGGATTTGGATTTTGAAACATACACGGAGGTCTTGGCTGTCACGGTCTTCGAGCTCCCACAAAATATAATTTCTCCATCTTTGCATTAGCTTCCAAATTATAAGTCTGCAAAAATTTCATCTTAGAGAAGTCATTAGTGTCATGATTTTCTGTACAAAACCCACAGATCTGAACATTATCTAAAGGACATTGTTTCAAAGCATGTTGTTTTCGGCACTTAGGACAAAATATAGACAACACTTTTTCTTGTTCATCTTGTCTTTTGTTTACTTTCAGAGTGTCTATTTGATTTCCCATAGTGCTTAAGAATTCTATTTTAAAATCTTCAAATAGATTCTGTAGTTCAACTCTGGTAATATTTCTTGTGGTAGATTTAGTGATTCTATATGTCGTAGTTCTTCTTCCATTTCTTTCTCTACTTATGGAGTACTTCTGACACAAGTTAGAAATCTCATCAAAAGGTAAATTAGAACTGTCCCCTTTACCCATGACATTGAGGTCATCTAGATATTCGTCCCGGATGCCCTTAAGAAATATTGTTCGAATAAGATCAGTAGACGTGGCTCTATGTTTTGATTTTTGTAGATTGTATAAAGATATTTCCAAGTATTCTTCTAAGGTCTCATCTTCTTGTTGATTCATTCTAAAGGTGTCATCTTTAGAGTCTTTTGATCGATAGTAAAGTTGATACTTTTTCAAAAATATTTTTCTCATGTTATCCCAATTAGTGACTGTGTGTTCACCTAATCCCATGAACCACCTAAGTGCTGCCAGTTTTAATGTGGCAGGAAAAATTCGAAGTCTATGTGCATCATCTGTATATCCATAGGTTCGGCATACTATATAAAATTCAAGCAAAAATGAATCAGGGTATTCAGATGCCATACCATAAAAGTTTAGTGATACAGAAGGTGGGATATTTTTCATTTTAATTTCTTCATCCATGTACTCTCCTCTATCTTGAATTGGAAATTTAAATGTTGATTCCTCTTCTTCTGGTGGATTTTGATTCCCTACAAACAAAGTATCATTTCCTTGTTTTTCTTCAAGCTCTCTTTGTCTTCTCCTTTCTTCTATTTGTCTCTCATATTCTCCGAGTTGTTCTGCAGTAGGTCCTCTGGCTAATCCTCCTTCTTCATCCATTGTGATATGTGGCTTGTCTAAGGTTTCTATCTCTTCTTCCTGTTTTGATTCTTGAGGAACAATTTGTTCAAGGATAGGCTGTTGGATTCTTGTCCTACTCTCTTTTTGTTTCCCTACTGTAGAAGTCTCAGGTATATATATTTTCTTTGCCTCATGAGCTAGTAGGATTTGTCATTCAACGAGAGTAAGTCTCTGGCTCGATCTTTGTTTTTACTCAAGTTTTTCCACAATAACTTTTCCAATTAGTGTTGTGGACTCAGTCCTCTCTAAAGTTTCTTCTCCCAATGGAGGGTTAGTTGTTTGGTGGGGGGTTTTTGTGAATCTTTCTTTTTCATCCCGAGATCTAGACGTAAAGAATCATGGCTTAAAGAATTAAAACTAAATCTGTGTTTTTGTTGTTTTGTTTATTTAAGATTTTAAGATTTTTTTTTCTAAATCTTCCTAGTTTGCACTTCCCCGGCAACGACACCAAAATGTTGGGCCTTACTTACGTATGTAAATCAGGCTTCAATTTCTCTGTCAACCCGAGTAGGTACACTTAGAGGTGCTATCTAATATACATAGATCTAGAAGGATTTAGTTTCTAAATGATAGCTTAATGTGGAAAAGTCAACAATGCTCTTTTACAAGAGGTTTCTCTTTGTCTTTTTAACACCTAAGAATTTACTTAAATGAAACAAATCTAATTGTCTATATGGAAAAAAATTTCCTTATTACTTATCACACAAAACAGTAAATGAAATATGTAGCTTTAGAGATCAACAATATTGGAACCTCTTACAAGGTTCAGTCAACAAACTACCAATTGAGCTCTGCAACTGCAAATCATAACCAATGAACAACAAACTATAGATCAAGCTATAGATCAAACCATGAAATAGCAAGCAAAATTTTCAATTTAGAGATGAACATCAATTGAGATTTCCTTACAAAATTCTTTCACAAGGGATGTGGATCTCTTCAATTAACAATTTCCAATTTTGTAAACTTGCAGCATATGAATTGAATGACAATTCTAAGTATCAGATCTATCTATGCAATTGTAAAAGAGAATTCAAGGAAAAGTGTACCAGCTCTGTAGTGGGGGCCCTCCACACTTTGCAAGCACACCTTAGACTAATTCAAATGAAGAAAACTATTGGATCTAAAAGATAAATATGGACTTTAACACGATATCTCTGTATTCAAGTTTGGAAATAAAAAATACATAAACTGCGTTCCCAAGTTTTTCATGTATCAATAATTACTAAACTACATAATTCTCCTTTTGAGTTATTTATCATAAATCTTCATAATAAGAGGAATATATTTGTACTCCTCATAATCCTAACAATTACATCAAAGGAGGTCGAATTAGTTCAGATCCTCAATTTGAGAAGAATCCAAAAATAGCAAAATTTGTTCACAAAATCTGGAATTTCTGCTAAAATGGTTGGGTTTGACCAGCGTTGACCGACCACCTATAATCTTCAAATTTGAGAGTGGATAGGTATTCCACCATCCTTGTACATTTAGGATCAAACCCCAGGTCTTCGAATTTGCCAACCTGTCTTGGAACATGTCAAACCATGGAGCCATTATAGGAAGTTACAACAACTTGTAATTTTCTGGAAATTTTCAATTTTAACACAAAAATTCCTAAGATTAATTCCAAGATAAAAATAATGGAAATAACATTATATCAATTAGTTTCTAACGAATATGGAGGAAATTTAAAGGCTAAATAAAGGAAAATGATGAATAAAAGAGGGTTTTTACATAAAATAATCAATGATAAATTGGTACCAACAATCTCCATGATGCTCTCATCAGTAGAAATTGTACAAGATAAGGGGTGAGAGGATGTGTCATAATCTAAGGAATGATCAACCTGTTGGCATTATGATGCATGTGTTGTACTTGATGGAAACCCACTCATAGAAGATCATCTCACTTAGTTATAACTAGATGAATCTTCAAGAAGAGATATCAGATGTGACTGAATGCCTGGGGTGCAGGACATCTCAAAGGAATCAGATGATAGTTCTACGTGTGACAAGTTAGCGTTGCCATCAAGTCCAAAGGGGGAGATTGTTGGCATTATGAGACAAGTGTTGTCCTTGATGGAAAATCACTCAGATGATAAATTATAGTGCAGCAAAGTTCACGCACTTTCATGAAGATAAAAGTTTCTTTCATGTAGAGAAAAGTTCACAGACTTTTATGCAGAGAAAAGTTTATTTCATGTGGAGAAACATTCATGCAATTTTATGCAGAAAAAAGTTTATTTCATGTGGAGAAAAGTTCACGGAATTTTATGCAGAGAAAAGTTTATTTCATGTAGAGAAAAGTTCACGGAATTTTATGCAGAGAAAACTTTATTTCATGTAGAGAAACGTTCACAGACTTTTATGCAGAGAAAATTTTATTTCATGTGGAGAAAAGTTCACGGAATTTTATGCAGAGAAACGTTTATTTCATGTAGAGAAACGTTCACGGACTTTTATGCAGAGAAATCTTTATTTCATGTGGAGAAACGTTCACGCACTCTCATGGTTGGTTCATGGTATTAGTCCGACAGTTTTTGATCCTATGGTTTTGGTCCGTGGTATTGCATCCAAAAGTGATGATCTCACGCACTTTCATGGTTGGTTCATGGTATTAGTCCGATAGTTTTTGATCCTATGGTTTTGGTCCGTGGTATTGCATCCAAAAGTGTTGATCCCAAGTATTGGGTCCATGGTATTGTGTTAATGTGGTTTTGGACCGTGGTATTGTGAAAGACCTAAGACTATAAAAGAGGAAGGAGATCATTTGGCAAAGCATCATCTGAATTATTGAATATCTGATAAAGTGCTAGATCTGGAATACTGTGATTGGGTTATGGTGCAGATCTGGATTTGAGCTAAAGAAGGATCTCACCGGTTGATGGAGAACAAGATCTAAGGATAGATCGGGATCAAATGGTTTGAAATGAACTATCTCTATATATTTTATTATGCTTATTCTAGATCTGTATACTGACGCTTGTAATGATCTGATCTGGGTATAACTTAAGTTTGAAATTGCTCCAATTCATGTTTGAATATTTATAGATCTGTACACGGTTTGGCTTTGGTGTAAGCGCGTATGTATGCAGGTTTGGTTCGTTGTAGTAGCGTATACAATTTGAGCTATGATATTTGAAGTCACAGGTGGTTCTGGTTGTTGATGGGTTATGATGTCAGTTTAAAGGTGTCAGTATTTTGCATATCCTGTTTGGTTGATTGTGTTTGGCTTCAGTATTGATGGCTGAGAACTAATATTGGATCAGGATCATAATGACTCATATTTATGTGATCTGATGGACTAGATCTGGGTGCTAACACATATATTATCCTTGCATATGTATTGATCTGGTGTTTGGGTGATTCAGAAGATTGACTGATTATGTGCTTCAATGATATTAATGGGGCCAGTATGAAAATTGAATGAAACGTGGCCTTTCAGATTATGTGTTGTGCTTCAGGAGTATCCAGTCTGAAAATGTATGAAACGTGGTACCTAGAGGAGAGAAGATTGTAGGTCGGCGCCTACGTACTAGTATCTTAGCTAGTACAAGAACTATGGGGGTTGTAGCTCCCTTCCAGGAGAGACTGGAGAATGAGAGAGGGTTGTAGCTCTCTGCAGGTAGAAGCCTGCGTATTGGTATAAGATCACACCAGTACAGAAATATTGTAAAAGGATTTTCTTATTAAGTAGAAGATTGAGATGACTTGGAGCAGGTGGTTTTCTCCCACATTGGGTTTCCACCTTATATCATGGTGTTCATGTGTGTGGCTTATGTGTGATGATCTGTTCTATTTTACTGCACTTCTTTACTGTTGATATGGTTGATAATGTTCTAATGCACTCATTAAGGATCAACTAACTGAATCATAAGAAGTTGTGGAAGTAGCATATATGAATCTGAATATGGAAATGAAAAAGTTTTATTGATGTGATAATATTGATTCACGCCCCCTCTCAATATTATTTCCAACAGTATCAACCTATCATCATATAGGTAAGAACACATCGTGATCATGTCTCCAACAATGCAACTTTGAGTAATCATTCATGTATCCAGCACTATGTATCTTGAGCTCAAGATCTTAGCAACAATCCTCATCCACATGTGCGCCAAGAACTATAGGAATCCTACATCATAATTGTATTTTATGCATATGACGACAGCAGCATAAGAGTGACTCATCATCAAGTAATGAAGATGTGTATTCAAGCTTTGAATATCACCATGTAAGCACCATATATGCATTATTAGAGAATCAATCACAAATATGATCTGATCATCAACTATGTAACCCCAAGAATCATATGAGATTTTGTCATGGACAACTCATAACCATATCATAGCAAGATATATCAGTCAACCATATAAGCATCATCACCAAGGACTATTAACCATAATGCCAACAATGTATTATTAAAAGCATCTGCTCCCCCTGAACCTGTGCCATCTGTTCACTGTCAGATCTGATCAAGCATATAACAACAAGAAGTATCAAGTCATCATTAATTTAGGACCAATGCACTTTTAATCATCTTATAAGTATCAAGACATTTTCACACATCATCAGTAGATTGTAACCATTATCAAACAAAGAAAGTAATGGACTGAATCACATCCTGTCTCCACTGATTTTCCTCAAACTATCATATACCAACTGTGCAGTAACTAACTCGCGTATATACGCGACTTCCCTTTATGAAACTTGCGTATGAGATTTAGGACATTGAAGTTTTGCACTTTCAGGTCCTTCTAAGTCTGTTATGTCTGCATATTGTGCTGAGCCACCTCTTTCTGACTGTACTTCCTTCTTCTTCCATATCTTCAAGTGTGATGATGTTTTCTCCTTTTGGTATGGTGCCCGTACTTTGTTCTTGCATTCCTTAGCTATATGTCCAAGCTTTTTACATGCATAACATCTTCTATGTTTCATATTCCTTCTGTAGCAATTAGCAGCTTTGTGACCAAACATATTGCAAGAAAAATAATATCCCATAAAGTACCTGGAACGTGATGATCTTTCTGTGTGATGATCTTGAACCATTCTTCTTCTACATTTGGCTGCAACATGTCCAAGATTATAACATTCAACACTATTCATTGGAGGAGTAAAAGATCTTCTTTGAAGAATTTCTTTCCTTGGTTGTTGATGGGGTTTACCTTTCATCTCCTTGTTGAGCATTTCAGATTTTGCATTAGAGTTCCTTGTCTTACTTTGTCAACTAGATTCACCTTCAATAGATTCATGAAAACCAAGACCAGTTTCGATAGCACGAGACCTTTGACTACTAAGAATATCATCCAAAATCTTAGTACTATCTTGAAATCGTAAGAGCTTATCCTTTTCTTCTAATTTATCTTTTAGAATATTTACCTCAACCTGATGCTACTCTTCCTTTTCAAGATAATGCTTCTTCATCTTTTCTTCCTTCTTCCAACTGATTTCTTAATTCACGAACTTTGTTTTCTTGTTTTTCAAGAGCTTGGAGTAGAACTTTATTCTGCTTCTTTGATTCTTCAAGATCTTCCTTCAGCGAGAGGATCGTAGCTTCAAGCCTTGCATAGTAACTAGATCTTTCTCTGAGTTTCTTGATTGTTGTGCTCCTTTCATTGACTTCATTTCTTAGTGATGTCACCTCATCCTGCAACTTTTGACATTGATCTTCATTGTCCTTGAATAACTTCCTTACCTTGTTTCCTTCCTCTAGTTGAGCTTTTAGTTTGTTAGCTTCTTCTTTGAAGGTACATTCCCTTTTGTTCAACAGATCTTGTTGATCTCTAATTTTGTCTGTAAGCCTTTTAAATTCTGCCTCTATTTGATATCTTTCTTTCTCACCCATAAGAGCAACTTCAGTTGTTTCATCTATCACTTTCATCATCTTCAAATGGATAGATAAGTGTATCACTAGAGAATAACAAATTCATACCTGATAGTTCTTCATTCTGAAGTGATTTTGAATCTGAAGTGCTTCTTCCACATATTCCCCAATCGATTCTCCCACTGTCATAGCTCTTCTGAGATGTATTCTTCTTCTTAGGCACTTTCTTCTTAAGCTTCTTTCCCATAGTTCTATGGATCTCCTTCAATCGATCAAGCTTCTACCAAAGGACCTGCTT
This sequence comes from Pinus taeda, assembly GCA_000404065.3. NCBI lineage: Eukaryota > Viridiplantae > Streptophyta > Pinopsida > Pinales > Pinaceae > Pinus > Pinus taeda. Next base: position 83,296 of record APFE031635510.1, on the reverse strand, counting down.
TGATACCAATTGTTGGAAATAATACTGAGAGGGGGGGGGTGAATCTGTATTATCAGATCAATATAACTTTTTGATTTCCATATTAAGATTCATATACGCTACTTCAGTTAAGAAAAACCACATGTATAAGCAACTATGTGTAATGCAATAAGCGTATATCCAGTGAAATTATGATTCAGTTAGTTGATCCTTAATGAGTGCATCAGAACATTATTAACCATATGAACAGTAAACAAGAGCAGTAAAATAGAACAAATCATCACACACAAGAAGCACACATGAGCACCATGATGTAAGGTGGAAACCCAATGTGGGTGAAAACCACCTGCTGCAAGTTGTCCCAATCTTCCTTTTAATAAGAAACTTCTTTTACAATGATTTTGTATTGGTGCAGTCTTATACCAATACACACGCTTCTACCTGCTAAAGGCTACAACCTTCTCTCATTCTCCAGACTCTCCTGGAAGGGAGCTACAACCCCCTTAGCTCTTGTACTAGCCGATGTACTAGTACGTAGGCGCCAACCTACAATCTTCTCTCATCCTCCAGGGACCACATTTCATACATTTTCAAACTGGATGCTCTTGAAGCACAACACCATAATCTGAAAGGCCACATTTCATCTAACTTTCATACTGGACCCATCAATACCATTGAAGCATAAAATCAATCACTACTTGCATCATCAATATCTGAATCACTGAATAAATGCTTTCAACAAAGCCAACCCGCATACAGATCTGAAAATCTTTCCTCATAACTTTGTAGCTAAAACATACGTCAATAATTCAGATCTAGTCTATCAAACCAGATAATGATAAACATTCCAATCCTTAAGATCCCGATCCATCAAATATCAAATAGATCTGCAATCAACCAACTTCCCTGTGCACAAACTGAATCAATACCTTCTCAGCACACGGCAACCAGATACCAATCCAGAACCCTAAACACAACAGTAATAGACAAAAGTAGCTAAAACATATTTCAAGAAAAGTCAGCAACTTCACCAATAGAAACCTATGGGTATCCGCACTTCTGCTGTGTCGAACATGTGCAGCTCCGCACCTATGACTGCGGCTTGCCTGTGCACCTCTGCACCTGCACCGTATCTCGCCTGTGGACCTCCGCATCTGCGACTGGGGCTCTCCTGCGCACCTCAGGGTATAGACACTTTATCAGTCCTCAATTATACCCCAGACTGTGAGATTCACAAATCTGATCATGCGCCAAAGAGATCTAGACCTATCAATAGATTTGCCTTATAATGCTCAGGTTTCTCCTTGATTCAGATCTAGCTATCACTCCCAAACCGATTACCAGAGTTTCAAATCTTGCTCATAAGAGATTCAACACACACAAGTGAATAGGCCAAATGGTCTCCTTCCCTTTTATAGTCTAGACCTTTCTCAAACCATGGACCAAAACCATAGAGATCCAATACTAGGGACCCAAAACCTGGGTTCAATACTTTAGATGCAAAACCACGGACCAAAACCATAGGAAAAAAAATGTCAGACTAAATACCATGGACCAACCATAAGATTTCCTGCATGTAGGTTTTTCTCTGCATGAAAATCTATTTATTTTAGGTTCGCACCTTTTGTTTGGAACACCTACGAACATGTCCGCACCTTCTGAACAGCGTGCCTGCGCATCCTGCCGATGACCGCACCTTTCGATCATTGCACCTACGGAACCTGCCTGAACTTGTGATCTACTATCTAAGTAAGTTGCTATCAAGGACAACACCATAATGCCAACAATAAGGTCTAGACTATAAAAAGGGAGGGAGATCATTTGGCCTATTCACTTGTGTGTGTTGAATCTCTTATGAGAAAGATCTAAAACTCTGGTAATCGGTTTGGGAGTGATAGTTGGATCTGAATCAAGGAGAAACCTCAACATTATAAGGCGAATCTACTGATAGGTCTAGATCTCTTTGGCGCATGATCCTATCTGTGAATTTGATAGTCTGGGGTATGATTGAGGATTGATAAAGTGTCTATACCCGGAGGTGCGCAGGCGAGCCCCAGTCGTAGATGCGGAGGTACGCAGGTGAGATACAACACAAGTGCGGAGGTGCGCAGGCTAGAAGACAGATTAGGTGTGGAGGTGCATAGTCCAGTTCACGTTGCAGATGCGGAGGCGCAGGTGAGCCGCAGTCACAGGTGCGAAGCTACGCAGGTTCAACATAGCAAAAGTGCAGATACCCGTAGGTTTCTATTGCTGAAGTTGCTGACTTTTCTTGAAATATGTTTTAGCTGCTTTTGTCTATTACTGCTCTGTTCAGGGTTCTAGATTGATATCTGGTTGTTGTGTGCTGAGAAGGTATTGATTCAGTTTGTGCACAAGGAAGTTGGTTGATTGCAGATCTATTTGATATTTGATGGATCGGGATCTTAAGGATTGGAATGTTTATCATTATCTAGTTTGGTAGACTAGATCTGAATTATTGATGTGTGTTTTAGCTGCAAAGTTATGAGGAAATATTTGCAGATTTGTATGCGGGTTGGCTTTGTTGAAAGAATTGATTCAGTGATTCAGAGATTGATGATGCAAGTAGTGATTGATTTTATGCTTCAATGATATTGATGGCTCCAGTAGGAAAATTAGATGAAACATGGCCTTTCAGATTATGGTGTTGTGCTTTAGGAGCATCCAGTTTGAAAATGTATGAAATGTGGTCCCTGGAGGATGAGAGAAGATTGTAGACTAGCGCCTACATACTAGTACATCAGCTAGTACAAGAGCTAAGGGGGTTGTAGCTTCCTTCTAGGAGGGTCTGGAGAATGAGAGAAGGTTGTAGCCTTCAGCAGGTAGAAGCATGTGTATTGGTATAAGACTGCACCAGTACAAAATCATTGTAAAAGAAGTTTCTTATTAAAAGGAAGATTGAGACGACTTGCAGCAGGTGGTTTTCACCCACATTGGGTTTCCACCTTACATCATGGTGTTCATGTGTGCTTCTTGTGTGTGATGATCTGTTCTATTTTACTGCTCCTGTTTACTGTTCATATGGATAATAATGTTCTCATGCAGTCATTAAGGATCAACTAACTAAATCATAATTTTACTAGATATATGCTTGTTGCATTACACACAATTGCTTATACACGCGGTTTGTCTTAATTGTAGCGTATATGAATCTTAATATGGAAATCAAAAAGTTATATTGATCTGATAATACTGATTCACCCCCCCGCTCAGTATTATTTCGAACAACCTATATTATATACTTTCTTAGTCATTTTAAAGGGTTGTACTCTTTTGGAAGTGCTGCACTCATTGTATACTTGTATCAACAGATTGGCAAGGAATAAAACTAGGTTTTACAGCTATTTTTGTGGGATTCTTGTGATATTGGGTTTATGTATTGTTTCTTATTTGTAATGAGTTTTTCTGATGTTTTATATGTATCCACATCTCTCTCTATCTTATAAACTAAATGACTCAAGGTGAATAGACAAAATACAGTAATTTACAGTGCTTTGTCTTGGGAGTGCATTTGGTTTTCTGTGTTTTTCAACAGCTTGAAGAGGATTCATGCTCCTCATGCCCTCCTCAACCCTTGAGCAGTCTAAATCTACCATCTCAATCAATTTCTAGTGCACAAATCCTTTGTCTACCTTGCCCCATAGAACATGTCTGTAAATTTGACTTGATTTCCCAGACCCAACTTGCCTGCTCCATTTGATCCAGCAACCAATCGTCAAAATCAACCAGAAACCCTTTAGCTACTATACCTAGCCTAAAATATACATTCAATTTTAGTCACCTCAACTCATAATTGCAACCATCTTAATAGAGATTGACAGGGAGAGAGCTCTCTCCTGACCTGGTAGGGATAGCTACCAGGTTAAGCGTGGTTTGTGGTTATCCTAGGATTGCCTCCCTTCAGCTTGAGGCTAATCTAGGCTCTAACATAGTGGCGACCATACTGGGGAATGTAATTTTATGTTCCTCAGCAAATGTATCATGTTTAGATCTAATTATTGATGGTGGACAATGATCAAACACCAGAAGGCAGAAATCATTCACCTGGCGATTCCAAATTAGTTTCTAGATCAGAACCAAGGACTCCACTGGAGGATGAACCTGACCAGAAGAAACATGAAAGGAATGTTAGCTCTGTTATGCAGCGCTAACTTTTTAAGGTCAGAAAGAAGCATGGTCTGTTTGGTTGTTCCCAAAGGGGGCTCGCACTGGTCACTTTCCCTTTTTCCTCACCCCTCTCACTTTTAATATTTCTCATTTCCTAAACAAACCTTCTAAACCCGACAAAATTCCTTTGGCCTCAGCCCCAAGCACAAAACCCCAAAGCACCCATAAAATCCTACCATATGTCCTTGTGCATTTGTAATTCGTCATGCCGCATCCCCACCGTTGATCTCCCCTGTCGATCTAACATCTCCTGTCGCACCCGATAAAGGAAACTCTCTCTACCACTCCCCACCGTTAGATCCTCTCCGTCGAGATCTAACAGTCTTTGCATTCATCGCGCTGGCAACTTGATCGAGCGATAGTGCATGATGAGAGTGGTTTTTCTCTCTCATCTGCCGCTACATGTCTACCATTGAGTGGAATCGCTCGGCCTCGGGCATTTACCACTTAGCGCCCGAAAGCAGTGCGATGAAAACTGTTACTACCCGACCAAACCGCCTTTTTCGGCTAAATGCCTTGCAACTCTGTCACCCGGTGACCATTCGATCTTCTCGCTAAAGGTCCAACGACCCTAACACACCTTGCTCTCACCTCGGCCGATAACCTTTGTCGAGCCATCTTCGTCATCCATTTTCCCGATCCGATGGTCATCCTTCTCTCTCCTCCTAACTATCTATGTACCCATGCATTCCACATCCTGTGACTATTCTGTTGCTCGAAGAAGGAGATGATCAGCTCTGCCAGGATCGGTTACAGTAATATCCCCAACAACCACATTAAATAAAAAGCATGGCCAAAAGGAGAAAAGGACATAGCACGACTCTATAACTGAATTTATCAGTCATGGACTCCACCACAAAGATCACTACAACCGCTTAAAGGACAACACAACACCTGAACAAATCGGATTCACCCACTGAAACAAGCAACCATGTTGAGAGACTCCATCAAGCGATTAGATGTAGTTGGTGGTCAATTATGACCCTTCCAAACCTAAATGGCAAAGTGCCATACTATTGTAAACTTATAAATATCCAGAAGTAAGATGTAATAAAGGTTGGCATTTGATGTAAGGTTCAACTTCTAGAGACTGTAGACAATTTGTCACTTGTAGCATCTCATCTTAATTCTTAGCAAATACAAGATTCTTTTGTTGTTAACTGCTCAATGTCGATTTTCTTCTGTTCTAAGCTTGTGCCTGATATGTTGTTTTCTTGATCTCTTGATGTTTAGCACTAGATAACTATCATCTTATCTCTGTGTTAGAATCTTGAATGCATCACTAAATAGGTTTCTCAGGTTTCTTTCTATCTAATGCAGGAGAGTTGTCATCCTGTCTTTGCATTAATAGACTATATTTACAAGTTTATGTACTAGTTCCAACCGACCATCACATGGTCTTGTGTATTTGCTGGTGTGGTTAGTATTCTCTATATTCACCTAATATCTAAACTGTGAGAATTTGTGGTCTAAAGCCTTTTAGTCTGAGGGTGTTCATGCATGTCTGGAGTGAAACAAAGTAGAAGTGGTTATCTGGCTTGAACTAAAACATCATTCCTTCCATAAAACTTTGCAAAAATAGTTGAATTTGTATGTTACCAGGCATCTCCAAGCTACAACCTAAGAGAGTTTCTTGGAATCCTAACATAATTGGTGCCGTTGCCGGGGAGAGGAGATTGAAGCTCAACTTCCCTGGGAGAACAATATAGATCTAGCTTTGATGATAGACAAATTCTGGATACATTTTTGGTTGTAATCATCTATCTGGCGACTCTACTAGAGGACTAACATTTTGGTGACTCCACATCATAGTCTGGCTTAGTTTGTGAGACATACTCGAAGAAATCATCAGAAATCACTAACTGACCTAGTACCTGACCCTGAGAAGATTGTCAAGCAAAGAAATACATCATGAAAAGGAGCATCAGGATCAGGGAAGCCTAAACAATATTATGTATCTCTACAAGAAAGGCTTGTAACTGAGTATGCACAGGTTGAAAATATAGAGGCTATCACTATCAGTAAAGAAATACGCTTAGAGATTCATAAAACTCCTTTTTCAATAAGTTCCCATTTGGATCTCAGCCCAAAGGAACCTTCCCTTCCAGTCCATCAGTTTCCTTCAACCCTATCATTCATTTCTCAACTCCCTACCTTCCAAACTGTTAGTACCCTCCCATCCACCCCAGTCATGGCAGACCCACAAGAACCCACCAAGATGGAAAGAATCATAGCTGCTAGGTATGGACCATTCATCTTGCCTATTCCTTTGAATGCCATACCTATAGGAGAATATCAGAAATACATGCCTAAGTTCACTGGGACAGAGGGAGTAACAGCTGAAGAACACCTTGAGTCTTTTTATAGCTATGCTGATAGCCTAGATATTAGTGAAGATGATGTGTGGATGAGAGTATTTTTCCAAATCCTTGATGGAGAGGCTAGAAAGTGGTTCAGAGAGCTGACCCGTAGGTCTATAGCAGAAATTAAAGCATTAGATGATGTGTTTTTAAAGCATTTGGGAGATAAGAAAGACCTTATATACTATCATACTGAGTTTGGCAACCTGAAAAGGGAAAATGGGGAGTCATTGTTTGACTTTAATAAAATATTCAATCGTATGTATAGCAAGATACCAATAGAAGTGAAGCCTCACCCCACCTTTGCCAAACTCACCTATGCCAATGCTTTTGATTATGATTTCTGCGTACTATTAAGAGAAAGAAGATGTGCTTCTTTAGTTGAAATGCAAGATGCAGCCTTGGAGGTGGATCCAATATCATGGCTGCAGAGAAACTCAAAGGACATGCTGATAGAAGGAGGCAGATAGGTGAGTCTTCCTCTTCTTCTTCATCTTCAGAACCCAATATAGAAAAAATGACTAAAATGATAGATTCACTAGCTGTTGAAATCTCCAAGCTGAAGGTTGAGTAGAGTCCTTGGAAAGCAAGGCTTCCTAATACATTTGCGCCTAGAAATCCAAATCCATACAGAATAGAAAATGAATAATTGCAGAGAATTCAGAGGGGCAAAGAGGCCAGTGAAGAACAAAGGGTTAAGATTCCTTTCCAGAACATAGTCATGGAGCAGAAGCAGTTTGATGAAGAAGATGACATTCACTGCATGGAAGACAAGGGAAGTGTTTCCTTTTTTACATTAGCTACCTATGAGTCATTACTCAAGGACCAGACCAGTCAAGACTAGGACAGAGAAGTTGTTCTGCAGACTAAAGACCAACAAATATATAACTTGAGGTCAAGAACGAGTAATATCAAAGAGAATCTTGCCCAAAGATCTACTGTCCCCACAGAGCAGTAGATCAGCAAGTAGAAGTGACCAATGACTAATCCCATCATCCTCAAAAGACCAGCTCAAGAGGTAAGAGGCCCTAACAAGTCTCTTTCCCCTTTTAGCTTTGAATCAGAAGTCCAGTAGTTGAAAATATATGTACCTCTGATAGAACTTGTAAAGAGTGAGGTCTTTAGGAAGCCCATCCTTGATGCCCTTGAGCTGAAAGCCACACAAGCATCCAATGACTATGTGAATTTACAAGATGATAAACCTGCAGTTGTGCTTAGCCCAATGAATGAACCTGTTGATGACAATTCCCCATCATTCTATGTCTCCTTGACCATTCATGACAAAATCCTCCACAACTGTCTGTTGGACATGGTGCCAGCCATAATCTGATGCCCAAAGCTATCATGGAAGAGTTAGGCCTTGATATTACCAGACCTTATCATGACTTGTTCTCCTTTGATTCAAGGAAGGTGAAATGTCTGGGGTTAATCAAAGACTTAGCCATCACCCTGACTCAAATGCCCATGAAGAGCATGATAATGGATATTGTGGTAGCAGATGTCCCCCCTAAGTTTGGTATGCTACTTTCCAGAGGGTGGATTAAGAGGTTGGGTGGGACATTGCAAAATGACTTGTCTCATGCCACCGTCCTAGTTTTTGGAGGAGAAAGCAGAAGACTATATAGGGAAGCCCAATTGGCCTATATCATTGGTGATGAGAAGAATCCCACTAATAATCCCATTTATGCTGTGGACACTGATTTTGGAGCATATATTCTCCAAATTGAAGAATATCATAGGGCCTCGGTGCAGCTCAAGAAACTAGTATGCTAGGCCATGGAAGGGGAAGTGTCACACCCCCAAGCCTATGGTGGTCTTTCAACCATGCTGGCGAGGTGCGGCACCACCAAACACTTTCTTTTTAACAATACTTGTGTACATGGACTATGCCTAATTCACAACCATGTACTTAGTTTGTGCTTCTCAACCAAGTATAGTATTAGTTATCCTTTATATCAATGAACACCCATACTTTATTCATTATCCACAACAATTATAAAAGAGAACAACAATTGCACGATATAAAGGGGAGGGGCAACTCCCAAACAAGTCTACCCAACAATATATAATAATCAGTCTTTTCTTCAATATACAAGCTTACAAGTATACTTGGAAAAACTCCAAGTCTATACTTAGCCAATGTTTACAACAGAGGCAAAACCTACCTTTACAACATTCGTTCATACCTTGCACGGTGGGAGGGTGCTCACCCGAGACACCTAGACCCCCTCCTCAAGCCTTACACAAATTTGCACCTAGCCCAACTTTCGACCGTCCAACAAGAATACCAAGCGTGCACCTTTACTAAGCAATGCGCATGAGCTATGTGCACTTCTCTTTTTCTGCGCACTCCCTCTTGTCCTTATCCGAAGATCCAAGTCGAGTTCGTTGATGAATGAGCTCCCAAACTCATGTAATATATATGCGTGGTAGTGGGGTGTGGTGGCTCTTGGGCTGACCACATAATCCACGTTTAAACCCCCTTCCATGGCGCTATGGAGTATGTCAGCCAGCCCCCAACATTCCTACGCCATATAGGTATAAACTCCCTAACGTTTCCATCACATTTTCCAAGTGTCGTAAAACCGAATTTTTATCTTTCGTCGCAAGTGGCTCGTGTAAATGTCGCATCTCCGTGTGGTTCTGCCCGCGCTCTACCTGGGCGCCCGTCGACTCGTCGCAACTCGTCCGCCCATCACGTGCACGCCCAGTTTCCCAGCGCCCGCTCGTCACACAACAAAGAAGGCGTTACATCCTCCTCCACCTGAAGTCGTTGTCGTCCTCGACAACATCCCCAAACACCAATCCATGATGTCAACTCCTCCTCATATGGCAAATATCCCTGTAACATATGTAGGACTCCATCTCCACCATGTCTCATCTCAGCAACCATCTGCCACCAAGATAATCCATACCAATGAATACCTCCATCGATATGTCATATATCAGATGTCCATGATCATCGACCACCATGGAAGGCTAATCCCTCCAACTCAAGCTACATGTCCACTGCAACAATGTGTCAAATCCATCATGTCATAATCACCATGTGTATAACTACCATCAACAAGTGCTAACACACCTCAACCATGTGCCAACATCCTGTCCATCAATCTATCAAGTGTACTATGTGAACACTTCTCTCCATCATGTGTCCTATGTGAACTCTGCCATGATACTCCAACATAATGTCAACATACCTTTGTACACTTCGCGACCCCATGTTTGAACTAGTTGGGTAGCTAATCCAACCATCACGCCCAATCCATGAGAGTGAACAAACCCATATCACCATCAGTTGTTCCTCATAACATCTGCCACATCCTGAACTCATCAAGAATAAACCCATGCTCAGGTCCATGAAGTATCCCTCATCTCATCTGCAACATGTCATGATGATTGATGCCAAGCCATCCCTGCACCATCATACCTGCTCAACTGCTTTAAGGACTCACTGCCATGAGCAGCTAACAATGAGCCCCATCTTCTTGTCCACCTAAGAAGATGTAGAGGGGTTAGAGACGGAAGGCTCACCCTCACTAATCATCTCAATTCATCTATCAGGATCCTCAATCTCCATCCTTTGTAGATAAGTGACCCGGTCCTCTTCTCGAACATCCGGCCTCACATATAACTCCTCATTATCATCATCATCTTCAACCACTTTTAGCCTTCTTGTCAAGTCCAAGATACTATCTGAAAGTGTTTTGATGACCAATGACTGCTCAGTAAGCATTGTCTCAACCGTGGACAACCGCTTACTCATGTCACCCAATCTCTTCTCATCCCCCATTTGCATCACTGCCAACTTACAATCAGGCCTAGTCATGCCAAAGGTAGGCACACCAATGGGTACATCTTCCCTTCCATAATAAATGTACAGCTTCTTCAAATGTGGAACAATCATAGCATCATATTGTTTCATAAATTCCATCCCCAGCACAGCCTCATAGTCATCAATCCGCACTATAGTGAAGTCCACCTTCCCGGTCCATTCACCAATGGTTGTGTCCACCTGTTCAGCTACACCAAGAACTTCATCAGGAGGAGAATTCACTGTCTTCATATGCGCCTTGATAGGTACATATTTCAGCCCAATCCTTCTCGCAGTATCTTCACCCATGAAGTTGTGAGAAGCCCCACTATCTACCATAGTGAGTATATCAGCACCTCCAACCTTCATCCGAACATACTCCAACTTATTCCTCTCAAGATCCTTCTGAGAGATCACCTCTGTAGCAGCAACAGCACCAAGTATCTGCATCATCCCCACAGAAGCACCTTCCTCTTTCGCATTAGATTGTGCTATAGCAGCCACTTTCGGTCTAGAAGGACAATTCTTCACCGTATGTGGTCCAGCACATATCCAACACTTCAATACTTTCTTCGTCTTCGAACTATCATCCGATTTCAAAGCATCATCTTTCTTCTTATCTTTCGGCTTGTCAGACTTCTTCTTCCTATCATCAGAAGTCTCATCATAATGCTCCACCAACCTATCCACAGCAGCAAAAGCTTCTTCAAGTGTTCTAATCCTTTGTCTCTTCACCTCATTGCATGCCCAAGGCTTCAACCCAATAATGAAGTTAAACACCTTGTCCCTCTCCGCCATGTCAGGAAGTTCAAGGACTGCACTTGCAAACTCCCGCTGATATGTCTGAAGGTTCCCTGTCTACTTTATGAATTTAATCTTCATCCTTGCTTCCCATGTTTCATCCTGAGGACTAAAATGGGCCTGCAAAGCTCCTTTCATCTCATCCCACGAAGTGATGTCACTAGCACTGCCACTGGCAATCTGGTCCATCCTCCTTCGCCACCACATCTTAGCTTCCTTTGTTAGAAACTGAGCAGCTGCCTTGACCTTTGCCTCATCATCAGATAGACCCAACCGTTCCAAGTATTGCTCCATGTCCCACAAAAAGTTGCCAAGAGTCTTTGCACTCCTTGTACCATCGAATGATTCTAGTTCCTTGACTTTCACATGAGGCACTCCTCCACCTGAGCCATGCCTCACAGCCTTCTTCAACACCGCTATCTCATCCTTGGCTTTGTCAAGAGATTTCTTCAAGTCCACGATCTCTGCAAGACCCTGGTCCCTTGCTGCTTCAACCTCCTTGACCCTTATTTCAATTTGTGTACACATAAGATCAGTGTACTCGTGTTGAGTTCGGAGTTCATCAAGTTCATCTTTCATCTTCAAATTTTCCTCTTGCTCTTTCACAACTAGGTCAATCTTCTTTTCAAAATGATCTTCCAAGTACTCCATTCTTTCCAACACTTTCTGCATCAGTCCAAGGGTAGTATCCTTGGCATCACGACTAGACCCAACCTGGGATTCAGGCATTGCTAATAGCCTTCTCCTTCTTTGCAACCTAGTCTCGACCATGCATTGGCTTCACCTGCAACCCAAGTCCTTGATGCAACACTTATCAGGAAGTGTCTCATCAACCTCTTTCCCTGCAAGAACCTGTCACCACAGTCACTTCTTCCAAGTGTTCCCACACTTGCATTTCGTCACAAGCTTCACTAGCTCTGATACCACATGTCACGCCCCCAAGCCTACGGTGGTCTTTCAACCGTGCCGGCGAGGTGCGGCACCACCGAACACTTCCTTTTTAACAATACTTGTGCACATGGACTACGCCTAATTCACAACCGTGTACTTAGTTTGTGCTTCTCAACCAAGTATATATTAGTTATCCTTTATATCAATCAACACCCATACTTTATTCATTATCAACAACAATTATAAAAGAGAACAACAATTGCACGATATAAAGGGGAGAGGCAACTCCCGAACAAGTATGCCCGACAATATATTATAACCAGTATTTCAATAATACAATCATCAAGTATACTTGGCAATACTCCAAGTCTATACTTAGCCAATTTTTACAACAGAGGCATAACTTGCCTTTACATCATTCGTGCATACCTTGCATGGTGGGAGGGTGCTCACCTGAGACACCTATACCCCCTCCTCAAGCCTTACACAAATCTTCACTTCCACCAAGTCACGGGCACACCTTGCCCAACCTTCGTTCCAACCAAAGTGTGACCTAAAACCATGCAAAAAACCAGCCTTAAGCGCATGAGATGTGCGCTCATACTTGTCTCTTATGCGCACTACCAATCTGCACCTTATGTGAAGATCCTTGATCGAATGTCCATGCCAAAATGAACTCCCAACGCATCAATATATATGCGTGCAAGCGTGGGTGGTGGCTCACCCGGCCAACCACCTAAAACATGTTTACACACCCCTGTCCGTGGCTTGAATGCCCATCTTGAAGGTCGGCTCACCTATGTTTAAGTCGGCCCTTGCCCATCGTTCATGCTCCAACCGGTCGTATAAACATCCATGCATTCTTTCCACAAGTGTCATAACTCGTTCAGCCTTTCGTCGCAAGTGGCTCGTATGTTCGTCGCTTTCCCGTGTGCTGCTACCCGCGCTCTACCCGCGCGCCCATCGTGCGCGCCTGCCAACTCGTCGCCCGACGCCAAGCGCCGTCGCCGTCGCGTGCACGCCCGGTCGCCCGGCGCCCGCCCGTCGCACAACAAAGAAGGCGTTACAGTTTTCGCCCCATATCCTCTGATACTCGTATGAATTCCCATTACCTCTTAAGCAAGTAAACTTAAAATGCGAGGAGCTACTTGCATTCGTGTTGTTTATATTTCATGTGTGAAGTACGTAGTTGTTACACTCTTTTTCCGAATATGCTTTGATTATCACAATCTGCGAGTGCTTCTTTGGTTGGAAGAAGCAATGGGTTGGTGTTGCAACTACTTTGGATTCCTGAGAAAGAAGAAGCAGGAGGGCCCAAGAACTGACCCCGTTGCATTTTATGGCAATAATCGATCTCAAGAACATTTACTCAAGTGCACACAAGAAGAAGTTAAGATTACGAAGCAAACCCAATATGGATATAGCAACAAATTGCCTATCATTTTGGATGAAGCTAGGGAGATTTCGAATCCATCAAGTGCATATTTCAATGGATCTTTTTCCAGAAATATTCACGTCAAAGAGACCCACCATATTCTTAGAGAAAAGGTAGGTTTTTTTTTCCCAGTGTTTCACAATTTTTTTTCATGGCTTGGATATGAAAGAATTTCAATTTTTTTCATGAGTTTATTAGTAGTTGTAAACTTTGTGTTTGGATGGGTTGTCCACCACTTCACTCGGATTTTTCTCTCTTTTACCTGATTTGAAACCAGAAATCCTGGGATCTAAACGTAAGTCCTTGCCTATTAGAGACCAATGTTCCCACAATGTCTTTGGAGGCCTGCACTGACCACTTTCTTACTGAATGTTCGAGTCCATATAATTATGATCTGACCTATACCATAATTGGTGGGCTTAGTTTCTCTTCAAATCACTTCAACCAATAAGATACAAATCATCTCTTAATAAAATGAATTCAATCCCTATTCTCCTATTTTTGAAATTTCATTTTTTTTTTAATCACGATGTACTTATGGATTCATGGTCTGTCGAATTATGTATTCACTCATATTGGTCCTGCTAGGTCGAGCATGGTTTGAGTCACCCTTCCAAAAAGGCTTAAAATCACTTGGGAATAAAGAGAGTTTTAACCCTCCTTCCTCTTTCTTCAAAATTTCTACCCTTTCTTCCTTTTTGTATTTCAAGTTTATTTGACTTGGCACATTTTTTTTAGAATAATTTTTTCTGGTTAGAGGGTTCCTCTTATTTGATGGTTTTTAGCATTATTTTAATTTTTATGGGCAAACATTTATTGTGTCATGATCAACTGCACAACTAGGTCGTAAGGCATAATATGCTCGATACAACAAAAAATGTCCTTAAGAATGGTAAGAAGATTCTTGGCCATGTTTTGAACTAGCACCTTCAGTTGTGCCTTTCTTGAAATTAAGGAATATATAACTATCTTAAGGTTTGAATTTTGAACTCTTTCCAGTCTGGTCAATGGTTGCTTTATGTTACACCTTCATATTTAATTAATTTTTATTAGTGTGAATAACAAATACATGATCGATGGTGAAATTAATGATATAATGATTAATGGAATTGGATTGCTTTTTCTGGAAGAGTGTCCCTCTTTCCACCTCTAGAAGAGTGTCACTCTACTCCAGTTCCACCTCCTTTGTTGTCTTTCCCATTCTTCTTTCTCTAACATTGGACTGTACCGAAGGAATTGATGATGGCATATTTTTTAATACCGAAAATGGCTTCTTCAATCCTAATAGTAGCCTAATTCTGCTCATCCGTTGTTAAAATCTAACAGGTGGAGTCCTCTTCAGAGATTTGTATGCCCCTTTTTAACATCTATGAGTGGCTTTACAAATTTGTTATCTACATATTCTTATCGAGAATCAATTTTTCTCCACTCATAGAAATGATTAATGATGTTTGCATTTAAGTGAGTGGTGACATGATAATATATATATATATACCAAATCGGGAGGAATATTTCAAATCTTTTAAATACTTAGTCACTCAACAAACTTTTTTGCGACCACCACGATGGTAAAACATCATTACAAATAAAATGGTTTTGTGATTACAACAAAATTACAAGATATGGGTGGGTTCAAGAGTGAAGAACATTTTATAGCAATGTATTTCTTAAGACAACTCCAATCCAAGAGGGAGCTTAGGATAATTATGGATTTAGAAACAAAGCCAACAAATCCTGGTTTGTACAACTTGTACTAAATTATTTTGTCGATTGTGCCAATTGTATCACCAATTTTGAATGTTCCCGCTTGAATTCCACCTATAGTAGCAAACCCAATTATAACCTACAATACATTTTTAAGCATTTAACATTAACAAGGAAAAGGGTAATTATGACTCTATTCTTTAACAACCTTCATAAAGTCCATAACACTAAAAGGGGACCTAAAAGTAAACTATAGGTGACAACCATCCATTATATTCCCTTGTCCCATTTTACACAGTCAATCTTTGAGATTTTCTTGGCACACAATTATGCAAAACCATCAGGGAAAAAACATTATTGAAAATTGTGTTTACCTTATTATTAGCTTGAGCATAAGTAATCAACAATTTAGTATCTCCTTTGAGGACACCTACTATTATATCTGCTACTCAGATTATTGGTTGCTTGAGATCACACATGGAGGAAGCAAATGGATTGCACAAATAACATGCACTCTCTTTACACATTAGCAAGTAGCAGATATGGGAGTGGATTCAAATGAATACTACTAAAAATATAATTAACAGAAATTAGCAAAACCTATAATGGTAAGGTTTGGAAGAACATGACATAGCTACAGGAAGAGATAATATTCCTTTCTCATATCTTCAATATGTCAAGATGAAGATGGTGTAAGAATAAATTCAAACCCACAACGAGAATTTATTAAAGGTACGATGCAAAATGTGTAGAAAAGTGTTATAAAAAACATTCAAGATTTTAAGTTCAAATGATTTGAAGCAAAACACCCATAGAATACTTGCTGCAGAATAAGGGAAGAGACTGACGTTGAATGAACAGGTATGGAAATTTCTTCCTTCCCAAAGAACAGTTTCTGAAATCCTTCAGAACTACAATTGATGATTCCAACAACAGACGATGTCTCTCTACCTAAAATGTAAACAAAACTAACCTCGGTTATCCTCCACCATTAATATAACTAAATTAAGATGAAATTAAATAAAATGTTTTGTTTTCTTTCATCACCTAAAATCAAAATTTCAATACTTCCCTCCTCTTTTGCATCCAGTATACATGCGTTAAATAGGAAGTTGCTTGTAATTGTAAAATAATGCTTGAGTTGAGCTAGAGAAAGGTTGCCTTGTTGCCATTTTTAGTAAGGGAACTGTTGATAGTTACTCTACACACAATTTTCATTTGTTAATCCCTAGGTATCCAAAATGATAGGCTTTTACAATCACCCAGATCCATGCCAGAAGTTTTCACCTTGTTGAAAGTCCAAGACAAATCATGACTCTTGTGCAACTATATTGTGAGTAACAAGTCTAGTAGTTGAAGATTTTTAAACTTCTTATAGTTGCATTTAAAACTGATAGTAGCATATATTCTTGCTCGGTCTGCTCAAAACTACTTAGTCCTTCAAAGTCTAGCACAACATAGATCTGTTTCTCTACCGCTCTCTTACTCATTGACACTCCATTAGTACACCTTCCACCTGTTGCATCCAAAATAGACCCTGAGAAGTGATAGAAAAAATAAAATTTACCACTGCTTTGTTTTCCCATGGATGATATCCCTCCTTGTTTCTAAGAATTGTGTTGTAAATTCCAAAATTAATCAAAATTTCCATAGACAAGCTGTCTTCATAAGTTAGTTTTGTTGGTATCTGAAGCCCATCCTTGAGAGAAATTTGTCCATCGGTTTCCGCTCGGGCTCTTTGGATAGGAACAAGACAAGCAGAGTGTGAATCCATGTTACCATAGCCTTAGTTGTCAAGCTTGTAGGATCAATCGAGCCCCCAATTAGCTCAGAAATTCCTCATGCAGTGCAAGCTGCTTCTCAGGTTTTTCAATGGAAACCTTCAGATTTAGCTGCTCAGACATGCAAGGAATCTAAATGCCATGAGAGTAACAAAAGCAAGAACTTTGGACTTCATAATCCTCCATGAACCTGCATACTAGTTTTACCTGTCGAGAACCTTGGACTTCATAATCCTCAATGAACCTGCATACGTGTTTGCCTGTTGGAAAAATACTGCAAATAACAATTATAATGATGAAAGAATTTTTTATTTGAATAGTTAAGAGTAGTGATGCAAATTTCAAGCCACATCATCGCATAAACCAATGATGCAGGAATTGTTAGCTCCCTTTTACGGCTCCCTTTACAGTCACCGATGATTTGGAAATCGTTTGCCACCGATTCCAATAATTACAGAAACCATCTACCATTGATTAATTTCTTGTTGGGAGCTCCTGGAGTGGTCCATTACTCCCTCTGCAGTTCTCTACCATGTTTTGTGGAACACTTGACACATAGCCAACAAAAGCTTGATGGAAGCTTGGCCATAAATACTTTTGTTTGGTCCCCAAGCTCACTACTCAACCCCTTCAGCCTTACACCATCAAATTAGAGTGAGCAAAGCTTGGAAGTGCCAGATGGATGAGAGATTTTGGGTGAATTTTGTAAATCTAAGGGCAACGTTTGCAAAGCTGTGTTTGGGATTCAGTCTTCTGAATTACAGTGAAGGAGAGCCCACGGAATTCGTCCACACCTTAGTGCGTGTTATAAGTTTGAGATGTTGGCCTCCATTTCTTTGCAGTAGGTGCCCAGATTGAAGGTTTAAATATTTCCCTGAAAAACTGCAAAATTGGGTGCTTTTTCGGCAGAAATTCTGTGCCATAAAGCAGATCTTTTAGCGTAAAATCTGCCAATTTGTAGCTGCTTCAGCTCAAGACTGAATTGGAGCTCGTGGGCTACGTGGACTACCGATTTTGATCGAGCCAACGCCGTCATAAACACACTAGAAAACAAAAAGGGAAGTGGACTGCCTCAAGCGTGGCAGAAAGTCTGGTATCAGAGTGTGAGTAACATCAATGGCCGGAGGTATGATTTATTGGGTATTAAAGTTTTTTATTCTTTTAAGTGTTTATTCCGCATTATAGAATCATTGTTATGCTTACATTTGGTATCAGAGCCATTTTTATCTCTGCCTTGGTGTTTATAGAAATGCTCTGTTTGGCTAAATGCCATATTTTGAGAATTTTCTGAATTAAGGCATTTATTTGGAAATATGTCTAATTTCTGCTCAATTTTTATTCTTATAATATTTATTTGGTTTAATTATATGCAATTTGGATAATTGTTGTGCAAATTTATTAACTATGCTCATATTTAATTTGCATGAATTGATTATTTCTGCTCTAATTAAAACATGCTATTTTGGATGAGTATATGAGACCCATTGTTGAATGTTATGCATGAATATTATAGTTTTATTTATGCAAATTATCATTATTCTCATATCAAGCTAATTTTTATGCATAAAAGAAATAAAATAAACAATGTCTAGTGATCCATATAATTTTTAATTGATTAGAGAATAGCCACAACATCTCTAATTATCTCTTCTCTCTCTCTCTCTGTCTCCTCTCTCTCTCTTCTCGCTATATATATATAATAATATATATATATATTATTATTATATTGATTAGGATCACATAAAAGAATAGACATTAATTGTAATAATTATATACAGATATAATAAATTTTTTCCCCCCCAGAATTTTTTATTATATTATATATAATTAAGTTAGGATAAAATATCAAATTATTCATAACTTACCCACAGGAATTATGAATTAATAGTTTTATCATAAATTTCAAATCTAAGATAGAATTTATATCAAATTATAATCATAATATACCCTTTAGAATTATGAATTAAGTGAATAATTTGATAAATTCTATCATAAAGAATAATTGAATCTGCTTGAATTGAAAATTTAGTCCACGGACAATTTTTATGTCATTAGATTCAATATTAAGCATGATTTACATTGGTAAAGCATGAAATTTTATTTTTAGGCCTCAATTTTAACATAAGCATGTAATATTTAATTTTATGCAGTTGTACAACCTGCAAATTTCTCTGATATTCATTGTGATATCCCTGAACTTAAGGGAGATAACTATAAGGTCTGGAAGGAGAAAGTTCTCCTTCATTTAGGGTGGATGAACATAGACTATGCTATTAGGAAAGATGAACCACCAGCAATCACTGATACCAGCACTACAGCGAACATCACGCTTTATGAACGATGGGAGCGATTTAATCGCCTAAGCATGACGTTCATTAAGACTAAAATTTATGCTGGTATTCGTGGTTCCATTGATCAGCATGAAAAGGTCTAAGACTTGTTGAAAGCCATTGATGATCAATTCGTCACTTCAGACAAGGCACTAGCAAGCACCCTAATCATGAAGTTCTCATCCTTAAGGCTCACCAGCATGAAAGGTGTACGCAAGCACATCATGCAAATGAGGGACACTGTGGCTCAATTGAAGAAACTCGAGGTTGAAATATGGGAGTCCTTCTTGGTGCACTACATCCTAAACACCCTTCCACACCAATACGAACCCTTCAACATCTCATACAACATACGTAAGGATAAATGGTCGATTAATGAACTCATGACCATGTGTGTTCAAGAGGAAGGGGGACTGGTGATGGAACTGGGAGAAAGTGCAATGTTGGCAACACATGGAAAGGGCAAATCTCAAGCCAATCAGAAAGGGAAAGGTAAAGTACCTCCCCAAGCCGATATCAAGAAGGATTCCAAGTGTTTCTTCTGTAAAAAGAGGGGACACATGAAGAAGGAATGCGCCAAATTTCAGAAATGGCTTGCGGACAAAGGTAATTCAATCTCATTTGTTTGTTATGAATTAATATGGTTAATGTCAATATTAACACTTGGTGGATTGGCTCTGGATCAACAATTCACATTTCGAATTCTTTTTAGGGTTTGCAAAACCTAAGGAAGCCAGTGGGAAGTAAGCAAAGCATCTTATCAGGAAACAAGATGGGCTCACATGTGGAAGCTATAGGAACATGCTATTTAACTTTGAGCAGTGGCTTTGTTTTAGAATTAGAAAAGACCTTTTATGTTCCAATTTTTTCTAGAAACTTGATTTCAGTTTCAAGGCTTGTACCTTTTGGATATTCCTTTAACTTTTCAGAAACATCCTTCAGTTTATTTTATAAATCTGATTGTGTTGGGAATGGTATTTTGTCTAATGGTCTTTCCCGCATTAATTTACAAAACAATGTCACTTATGATTCAGTGCATGTTCACATTGGCACTAAAAGATGTGTTATTAATGAAGGTTCCTCTAAATTATGGCACTGAAGATTACGTCATATCTCCATAGAAATAATTAAAAGATTGGTAAATGAAGGGGTACTTAATACTCTGGATTTTACTAATTTTGAGACTTGTGTGGACTGCATAAAAGGAAAGCAGACCAAAAAATCAAAGAAAGGTGCCAATAGGAGTTCGGACATATTAGAGATCATACATACTAATATATGTAGTCCAGACATGGACTCACATGGCTAGAGATACTTCATCTCTTTTATAGATGATTACTCACGATATATGTATCTCTACATGCTTCATAAAAAGAACGAAGCATTGGATGCCTTCAAGATCTTTAAGGCTGAAGTAGAGAAACAATGCGGCAAGCAAATTAAGATTGTGAGATTAGATAGAGGTGGAGAATATTATGGTAGATACACAGAAGAAGGACAAGCACTTGGGCCATTCGCAAAATTTCTTCAAGAGCATGAGATTATTGCCCAATACACCATGTCTGGTTCACCTGACCATAACAGTGTAGAAGAAAGAAGAAACCAAACATTATTGGACATGGTGCGGAGTATGCTTAGTAGCTCCAATCTTCCTAAATACTTGTGGATTGAAGCACTTCAATGAAAGTGTATATATTAAACAGGGTTCCAACCAAGCGTGTTCCTAAAACGCCATTTGAATTATGGAAAGGTTGGAAACCAAGTTTGCGACATATCCGCATTTGGGGATGCCCGTCTGAAGTGAGAATATATAATCCACAAGAGAAGAAGCTGGACCCAAGGACCATTAGTGGGTATTTCATTGGATATGCTGAAAGGTCTAAAGGTTACAGATTTTATTGTCCATCTCACAACACTAGGATTGTGGAGTCAAGAAATGCAAAGTTTCTTGAAAATGACTTGATCAGTGGGAGCAATCAAACCAGGAACATAGTTTCTGAGAAGGATCAGTTAGAATCTCAACCTTCCACCTCAAGTGATAGATTGGTTATTGTTCATAGCACCCCTCAAGTACAAACTGGGGTTGAAAAACCAATTGTTGAAGTTCAACAAGCTGCTGACAACATTCCAGTAGATCAGGTAGTTCAAGAGTTGCCAAGAACTTTTGAACAACGAGTTGAACCACATATTTTCAAGAAGATGATGGTACAACATTAAGAAGATCTATTAGACCAAAGGGATCAGCGATTCCTAATGATTATGTTGTGTATCTGCAAGAATCTGACCACAACATTGGAGCCGAAAATGATCCCATCTTTTTCACAAGCCATGAGTTGCAAAGAATCAGAATTATGGTACGATGCCATGAAGGAAGAGATGAATTCTATAAAGAGTAACGAAGTTTGGGATCTTGTTGAGTTGCCTAATGGTGCAAAAGCCATTGGATGTAAATGGGTCTTTAAGACAAAGAAAGACTCATTGGGCAACATTGAGAGATACAAGGGAAGACTTGTTGCTAAGGGATTCACTCAGAAAGAAGGAATCGACTACACGAAGACTTTCTCTCCTGTATCTAAGAAATATTCCTTGCATGTTATTATGGCATTAGTAGCCCATTTTGACTTGGAGTTGCAACAAATGGATGTGAAAACGACATTTCTCAATGGAGATCTAGAGGAGGAGGTTTACATGAAACAACTTGAAGGATTCCTCTCTATTGATGGTGAGCAAATGGTTTGCAAGCTCAAGAAATCATTATACGGTTTAAAACAAGCATCCCGCCAATGGTATTTGAAATTCCATAATGTAATTTCTTCTTTCGATTTTGTAGAAAACATTATGGATCAATATATATACCTGAAAATCAGTCGGAGTAAAATCTGTTTTCTTGTTTTATATGTGGATGACATTTTGCTAGCAACCAATGATAAGGGTTTGCTGCATGAGGTGAAACAATTCCTCTCTAAAAATTTCAATATGAAGGATATGGGTGAGGCATCTTATGTCATTGGCATTAAGATCCATAGAGACAGATTTTGAGGCATCTTGGGTCTGTCTCAGGAAACCTATATTAATAAAATTTTAGAGAGATTTCGGATGAAGGATTGTTCACCAAGTGTAGCTCTCATTGTGAAGGGTGATAGGTTCAATTTGAACCAATGCCCAAAGAACAACTTTGAAAGGGAACAAATGAAGAACATTCCATATGCTTCTGCTGTCAGAAGCCTAATGTATGCTCAGGTCTACACAAGACCTAACATTGCATTTGTTGTGGGAATGTTGGGACGATATCAGAGTGATCCAAGTTTAGACCACTAGAGAGTTGCAAAGAAAGTAATGAGGTACATTCAAAGAACCAAAAACTACATGCTTATGTATAGATGGACAGACAATTTGGAAGTAATTGGTTACTCAGATTTTGACTTTGCTGGATGTGTTGATTCACGCAAATCAACATCAGGATACATTTTTATGATGGCCGGTGGAGTTGTATCATGGAGGAGTGCCAAGCAAACCTTGATTGCCACTTCCACTATGGAAGCCGAGTTCGTCTCTTGTTTTGAGGCTCTTTTACATGATGTATGGCTTAAGAGTTTCATTTCTAGGATTAGAATTATGGATTCTATCTCTAAGCCATTGAGAATGTATTACGACAATTCCGTTGCTATTTCTATGGCTAAAAACAACAAAAGTGGGAGTCGAAATAAACACATCGACATTAAGTATTTAGATATAAGAGAACGTGTTAAAGAAAAGAAAGTGGTCATTGAGCACGTCAGCATTGAGTTGATGATCACTGATCCTTTGACTAAGGGCATGCCACCGATGAAATTCAAGGATCATGTAATGAATATGGGACTTAGTTCTATTATGTAGTTTCTCATTGTATGGACAATGTTATTTTAATGAAATTCTTAATTATTGTGATGTTTTTCTCATATTTATGTGCACCTTAATTTGATTTGAGAGAATTCATCTGTGTAGGACCAAGAATAAACATATGGTTTATTCATTAAGAAATTGTTGCCACATAAATTATAATAGAAATAAATACACAGTAATACATGGAAGATAATACTCGTCATTAGAGGACTTATCGCCATGATTCATGTATCTATTACTTAATACAGATTATCAATGGGCTTTAAGATGAGACATTAGATTGGAAGTATGGACCAAGTGGGAGAATGTTAGCTCCCTTTACTGCTCCGTTTACGGCCGCTAATGATTTGGAAACCGTCTGCCACTAATTCCAATAATTACGGAAACCATCTGCCGTTGATTAATTTCTTGTTGGGAGCTCCTGGATTGGTCCATTACTCCCTCTGCAGTTCTCTACCATGTTCTGTGGAACACTTGACACGTAGCCAACAAAAGCTTGATGGAAGCTTGGCTATAAATACTTCTGTTTGGTCCCCAAGCTCACTACTCTACCCCTTCAGCCTTACACCATCAAATTAGAGTGAGCAGAGCTTGGAAGTGCCACACGGATGAGAGATTTTGAGTGAATTTTGTAAATCTAAGGGTTGCATTTGCAAAGCTGTGTTTGGGATTCAGTCGTTTGAATTACAGTGAGGGAGAGCCCACGAAATTTTTCCACACCTTAGTGGGCATTATAAGTTTGAGATGTCGGCCTCCATTTCTTTGCAGTAGGTGCCCAGATTGAAGGTTTCAATATTTCCCTAAAAAACTGCAAAATTGGGTGCTTTTTCGGCAAAAATTTTGTGCCATAAAGTAGATCTTTTAGCGTAAAATCTGCCAATCTGTAGTTGCTTTAGCTCAGGACTGAATTGGAGCTCGTGGGCTATGTGGACTACCGGTTTTGATCGAGCCAACGCCGTCGTAAACACATCAGAAAACAAAAAGGGAAGTGGACTGCCTCAAGCGTGGCAGAAAGTCTGGTATCAGAGTGGGAGTAGCATCAATGGCCGGAGGTATGATTTATTGGGTATTAAAGTTTTCGATTCTTTTAAGTGTTTATTCTGCATTATAGAATCGTTGTTATGCTTACAGGAATTGCTTCTTTGAATAGTTGAGAGTAGTGGCCCAACTTTCAAGCCACATCATCTCATAAACCAATGACACAGGATAATTAAATCATTTAACAAATGTCAAATCAAGGCAAAAAGTTAAACGAAGATGCACTAATGTAAAAGAAACACCTATCAACCTAAAAATAATTTTATTTATTTTATTTTAATATTATATTTTAATAATAAATTTAATATCTTAGAAAATTTTCAAACAAACTTAGTATTATTATCAAAAACCTTCAAACAAACCTTGAAAATAAAATGTATTTTTAAATATATAAATAAATTTCAATCATTTAAAAGAGTTATAAAACAAATTTAAACAATTTATAACCAATTTTAAAATATTAATTAGAAATAGTAAAATATATTTTTAATTATATGAATGAATTCAATATCATAGAAACCTTCAAACAAACCATTATATTATTCAATATCTAAGAAAACCTTTGAAGAAACCCTTAAAACCTTCAAACAAATCCTAAAATACTAGAGTTTTTTTATAATTATACAATTTAATCTTTATGTACTATTTTATAATCTTTGATCAAATTCTTAATAAATTTGACTAAAAAATGATAAAAATGCCAAAACATTTATGAGCTAAAAAAAATGATAAAATACCAAACGTTTATGAGCTCGATGAAATTTGATAAGGATTGGTTTATGAAGGCTTCGTAAGATGCTTATTTTTTGTTGGAATCTAGTCTTTTTTTTTTTTAATTTGACTATGGGAGTGTTTGAATCATTTTTTTGTTGGTGGAAATGAATTCAACACCATCAAAAACCTTTGAGGAACCTAAATTTTTTAAGCTTGAGAGCTCTAATACATATTTCCAAAAATTTCCTCCAAGTTTTGTCAAAATCTTGAGAGCGTGGAAGGGGTGGTGGGGTGGAGACCAATATAATGATTTTTTTTACTTAGTTGAACATTCAAACATCATAAAACATCAATCTCATAAACTAAACAAGTAACAAAAGATATAAATGGAAATTTTACGAGAGAAAACCAAAGCAATTATTTGTATAAAAGATCTTGTAGGCACCAATCTACTATTACATCAATTTGTAGGCATCAACCTATAGGAGACATCAATCCCCTTTGTTATTTTATAGGCACCAACCTACAAGAGATACCAATCCCTTTTGCTAATTTATAGGCACCAACATATAGGAGACACCAATCCCCTTTGTTGCTTCGTATGAACCAACCTACATGAGACACCAATCCTCTCTACTACTTTGTATGCACCAACTTACAACAAACATTAATCCCCATTACTATAAATATTTGTAGGCACCAACCTACTTCATTGAGTCTCCTTACTTATACATAACATCTATTATCTACTTATGTTTTCACCAAGTCTTCTTGTTGCTTTTGAATTCACCAAGTATACTTGTTTCTTATGTCTTCACCAAGTATACTTGTTGCTTCTTCCTTCACTAGGTTTGCATCTTCTAAAACTTGTTGTTTTTGGCTTCTTCTTAGGAACAGACTTGCACAACATGCCACATATCCAATTTCGTAAATCCAGCTCTGGAATTTCTACCAAATGTACCTAGAGATATCTTCTCTATCTCCTCTATATTTCATAGTGTGAAACATCTTAAAAAGAAAGTTATAACAAAAATTCCAAGTTGAATTGTTTGAAGCATGTTTCAAGAGCATTCACGAATGCTAATTTCCTTAGATCATATCTCCAAAATTATGGGGAAAAAAGGCCTGAAATTTCTACCACATGTATTGTGAGATCTTTTCTCTATCACTTCCATATTTCATAGTCTAAAAATCACAGAAGGAAAGTTATAGTGAAAACATCAAGCTATCCTGTTTAAAGCACGTTTCAAGAGAAATTAGGAACACTAACTTCCTTAGATCATATCTCCAAAATTGTAGTGAAAAAGGTCTGAAATTTCTACCACTGGTACCTTGAGATGTCTTCTCCGTCTCTTCTAGATTTGATAGTGTAAAACATCTAAGAATGGAAGTTATAGAAAAAATATCAAAATAACATATTTGAAGCATATTTAAGGAGCAATCAGGATGTCTAAATTCCTTAGAGAATATTTCTGAAATTATAGTGAACCAAGGTTTGAAATGTTAGCCACATATACATCAAGATATTCTATCTACATCCTCCAATTTTGACGATTTGAAACATGCCAGAAAAAAATTATAGTGAAAATGCCAAGATGACTCGTTTACCCCATAAATTACATTTTTTTATTCCAACTTTAATCTCTAATAATCACCCCAAAAATATTCCTCAGTTTCTCTTGTGAATATCACATATTTTCTTTCTTAGATACACTCCAAATGAACTTAAATATCCTTTCTTTATAGTGTTTCTACGTTCACTTATGGGGCCAACTTGTAAAACTAGTTGGGTTGGGCTGCTTGTACTTTGGTTAGGTCATCCTGAAAAATATTTCATATCTTTGATCCATATGGAGTTTGAGGTAGTGTCATGTAGCATTAGAAGGGTCTCAGAATAATATTTCCAACCATATATCTTATACTCCCATTTGATCTAGGTAAATGGAGTAAAAATATCTTCAAAGAGAGGTATTATCCCCCTGTCTCTGACATCAATAAAAACAATATTTCGAACAATCTCCCCTTTGTCTTTAATGGAAACCTTTCTGCCAAAATACTAAAGAACTCCCCCTCTCTGTAATTATACGTATGCCAACAACTTCTCCTCCTTTGACATTAGTGGCAAAGGGTTGCTCCCCTTGATTTGTGTTTTTATTTATCTATAATCATTCATTTGGGTGCAACTTTTCTTAGTGTCTACAACTCTTCCTTTATTTGCAACTTCTCTTAGTGAGTACAACTATTTCTCTATCTGCAACTTCTCTCAGTAACTACAACTACTCCCCCTATCTACTATCTCTCCTTATGTATGCATATTCTCCCCCTTTGATGTCAATGGAAAGCATTATTTTTACTTCTTGCTACAATATCTTTCTTTGACATGTCAAGAATAAAATAACTACTTTTTCTGATTACTTCCTTCTACTTTGTTTGCAACTAAGCTCCCCCTACCAAAGTTGTGTCTATTTGTTCCTACATGCAACATTTCTTCTTTTATAAATTTGCTCTCAAGACTGTTCTCTGTGTATTTGACCTTCCTCTTACTTTTCCGCTTTGGGACTGCTCCTACTAGTTTAGGCTTCTTTTGTCTACAATTTAATTCCTTTTGCTACAACTTTCTTCTTTTCCAGGAAAGGGATGCACTTGCTGATATTAATGGAAATATTCTACTCCCCCTAAACTTATCCATTATTGTTAATTGAAATACATCATTTACTTAACTTTTTGTTCTCAATTCATATCTTTTAACCTCTCCATTTTACCATTCTTCTCCAGCAACTCACTTTGAAAAGTTCTCATCTTCTTAATGTGGCTCGAAGTGTTGGAATCTCTTACTTCTCTGTTGTTGATTGGATGGAAGAGATATTACTCCCAACTTTTGTCTTAGATATTCAAAAATTTCCTTGGGAAGAGGCTTGGTAAATATATCTGCAACATGTTCCTTGGTAGCAATGTATTCCATTATAACACTTTGTTTAGTTACCTACTCTCTTAAAAGGTGATACTTGATGGGAATGTGTTCTGTCTTTGAATGCATCATGAGGTTCTTTGAAATGTTGATAATACTTGTATTATCACAAATAATTGATATTGGTTGATCATATTCTACTATGGTATCCTTAAGATTCTGCTTCATCCAAAACATTGAGTAAAACATGTTGTTGTTGCAATGTATTCAAATTTTCCCATGGATAGGAAGATTGAAGTTTCTTTCTTGCTCAACCATGATACCAAACAATTGCCTAGAAAGAATGCTCCTCCACTTGTACTTTTCTTGTCATCTACACTTTCTTCCCAATTTGCATCCATATATGTTGTTAAAGTAAAGTCTTTGCTTCTTAAATACCATAGGCCAAAGTCCAAATTACCCTTCAAATATCTAAATCTTCTCTTAAGTGCTCACACAAGAGTCTCCTTTGGTGTACATTGAAATCTTGCAACAAATCTTACTGCTTACATAATATCTAGTCTGGATGTTGTCAAATATAGTAATCTACCAATCACTACTTGCGCATAGTTTAATTTGCACCACATAATTCATCATCTTTGCTCAATTTGCATCCTTTGACTATAGGTGTGTTGTTAGATACACATTTTTCCATCCTAGAGTTCTTCAAAACTTCCTTAATGTATTTAGTTTGAGAGATGAATATTCTTTTATTAGATTAACCTAGAAAGAATAATAAATCACCTAACATAGATCAAGCCCCTCTATGAGATAATTTTTTTAAATTAAAAAAAAAAAAAATTGAAAAAATGTTTAACACCTTAAAAAAAGTTGGAAGTAGAAAATTTTATATAAAATCAAAATGACAAGTTTTAAAGGCATGTCCAAAACAAAAAAAATAAAATAAAATAATTTATATACCAAGAAATATATAATATAATTAAAAAAATCAAAACAATTAAAACATTCAATAAATATATATATGCATATTAATTTTATATTTAAAAGCATTTTAAATTTTAGATAGTGTTAACTTCCTGAACCAGATTAAAATATTTACTTATATATTATTTAGTATGGAAAAATATATATATTCTTTTATATTTATATATTTAATTAATTATCTATATTATATATATTTATATGTATTTAAATTTAGCTCGGTGTTAAAGTATCACATACCATGAAATAAAAACTCAAACAAGTTTATGTTAATCTTTGAGATTAGGAAATCTGATGTGATCAACCACGAGGTCGTTAAAGTTTCCCCCTATTGTAGAATGGTAGTTATCTTTTCGGAAAAGTGGTTTGCTTAGAATCAAAATCGTATAAATTGTTTTATTTTTATATTACTTTAAAATTATATAAGTGGATACTAAAAGTGAAACTTTTGAGATGTTGTATTAGAGCTAAGGAATTTTAAAGAAATTATATTAGAAAAATTTACTCGAAAAGCTTCCAAAAAGTCGTACTAATGACAACTCGATAACAAATTTTCTTTGGAAGTAATTATTCTGAATAATTTTGTTTTATAGTGAAAATAGATTAAGTATCCTGAAAACTTTTTGGATATCTAAAATCTTAAAATTTAAATGTTATGATTTAAATTACCAAAATTTCTATCAGATTTTTGCAAAAATCATATGGAAATTTATATTATTTTCTAAACACATTTATGACATCCTTAAACTATTTTTTTTACCGTAAAAAATTCCAATATCACAATTCTTTTTTTTTGTCAAAATTATTTAAATAATACATTGAAATGTCTGTTCTACTTCATTTCTTCTCTATTATTCATATTCATATTATATAATTTTTTATCAGATTGAGAAAATAGGTGTCCAATAAATTAACATGAAATTAAAAAATTAAAATTTTAAAAATTATATAACTCAAACGTGCTAAATTTTTAACTTCTAAAATCTTATAAAAAATTATACCGGTCAAACCTATCCCAAACATTTTAAAAAAGTTTTATTTCAAAATGTTTAGGGTCCAATTTTTAAAGCGATTTATGTACAAATAAAGTGTTCCGAATATTTGAAGGCAGGTCAAAAAATGGCACGAAATATTCTATTTTTGGGACATTCAAACACGCCAACACCATTAATGTGTATATTTTTCTGATTAAGGTGTTTCGATTAATGTATAGATCCCAAAAATTCCAAAAATTTTGACTGCTCAAGTGTTTGAATGATTTTTATTTTTACAGAGATAAATTAAACATTATTAAAAAATTTTTAGGATCTATAATTTTAATTTTTGAAATTTGACATGTAATTTAGATTCCAAAAATTTTAATAAATTTATGCTAATTTAGTGAAATTTCTATTATTTTTAAATTAAATTAAATATAAAAATGTTTTTATTTTTTATACTATTTAAATTTGAATTTAAAAAAAATGCGCACGATATTTGAAGGAATTCAAAAACAATTGGAAGAATATCTATTTTTGCGTTCAAACACGTTTACGACGATATGCGTATATTTTTTAATTTACCGTTTTGAGATGAATTTCCAAATAAAGCGTTTCGAATTACCATAATATAATGGCAAATAATAATATATTTTTATATATTTTATTTTAACAACTTATATTTTAATTTTTATTGATAAATATATGTTGTTGTTTCCAAAAGCAGTAGTCTATAACGCGACTTTTTGAAAGTCTTTCTGGTGGAATTTTCCGGTCAAAATCCGGCAGCAATTCATTGGAATCCCATGTTTGATAGCTAGTTTCTGCACAATCAATGGTTCTCAGAGGTTTTTCAGGGCGCTGAACCCAAATATGCAGTTAAAAAACCATTTTAACTGCTAAAAATCAAGATTTAACCTCATTTCGTTCGCCGTCACCGGAATCTCCAAAAAGTCTCATTATAGACAACTCCCAAAACTTTTCAAAATAGGTAAAGTTTAATATAATTATATAGGAAATTTCTCTCACCATATTATGTGAATTTGGAATGCGTTCTAAATTTATATAATGACTTTTTAAATGGAGATATTCAAATAAAAATAATATTTCACTAATATGGAATAGGGACATTAAAATAATAATTTGAGTATTTTTAATCCAAAAAACATGTGTGTGTTTAATAAATCTTTTGTCATGTCTCCAATGCTAAGTAAGAATTTTTTAATTTTTTTTAAATATTTTTTTTGTTAGGGTGTGGTTTACACTTTTTGGTTATAATCTCGTTCAACTATTGATAGTCACCTAATAACACCATATGCACCTCTTGACATGCAGTATTGGTTTTGATTTATGTACTAACGTACTAGTTTTAGAATTTATTTAAATCATTGATTTGGTATCACGCATGTTGTCCACGCGGTAATTGGACAATTGGTAACTTTTCCCTTTTCCCTTCGCCATCACATGGCTTTCCTTATCTGTTATCGTGTGTAATTAATCATCCCCTGCTCCGTTCTGTACGAGGGCGGCAGACTGTCTAATCTCTCGGCTTGCGTGGTATTCCCCGCCTCATCTACGATGGAGATCACCCCCTGCCATCCAACGGTGGTAGCCATTCGCAGGTTTCTGACCTACTCTATTAGTTGCTTTGGGTGACGGTGCTCATTTGGATAGGCAGCTCTCTGCGAGCCTGCTCTGGTTCAGTCCATGCATTCAGCTCCAGAGAGCCAAACCTATAGACCCTACTCAATCGCCGACGGATTTGTCACCCAAACCCTTTAGGTAATCAATGATACAGAGTTTTGTTTGTTCTGCTTTCTTTTGGCTAAGTGCTTCTTCTATTTATTGAAAGAATCCTTGACTTGCACATGGCTCATGTACACTGCAGGTTGGTTTGGTATTTGAGGGCATCCTACAGCGCCGATACGAGAGTTGTTCATACGTTGGTTGAAGCATTCTTTAGTGGGTAAGTTCTTGTCAAAGAACGAAGATGGTTTTCTTCTATATTTCTACTGCAGTTTGCATTCCTTCCACAGTTGTCTAACTTTGTTTTGCGTGGCTTGCTCTCATGCAGGCTGGGTGCCTGTCCCTCATACGATGGCCTAGACTCGCCTAAAGGAAACTCTCCTTCAGCATGTCCAAGGTTCCAGGTATGGAAAAGGCTTCCGGCCGAGGCCTCGACTATTTGTCTCAGAGGTTTTCTTGTGTCCAATGGAGGGTAGCCCTTTCGGTTTCTTTTATATTCTGTTAAATAATGGAGTGGAGGGTGTTTGCGTCCCCTCAAGGCTCCAGGTTCCCATTGAATGACATGTATAACTTATTTAATAGAGTTTGGCGTCCTACTTGAGTTTCACTGCTTGGACATTGTGGTTGTATAATCTTAATGCATAACTGTGCACATTATGCTTACGACATGTTTTTTCCTCTTTACTGTTGTACTGTATTTACCGTGAAGGACTATTGATTTTATAGACAGAGTGGCCTCCTTGTTTTATTCATGTTTAAAAGATTGCCGCACCACGGACTTGTCTATACTGGAAAGCTGGATGTCGCTTCCTTTTCTAGAATTCTTGGTCTCGTCCAACATTTGATTATGTCATGCATTTTGTTTAGCATTCAAATAAATGTACATTTTTATGGTGTTTTATGTATTCGACTTTGGGTTGGACATGTTCCACTTGCGTGCATCTTTCAGTTTGAGAGGGTCTGAACCCAGCTCCTCAACCGCAGTCTTAAATTTCTTTTTCAATAGCTCTTATATACTACTAGATTCTTATCTTTGTTTTAATATGGAAGAGTTAAGCGCTGAAGGGTAACAAGCCCTACCCAACCTATATACACAACCATGCTCAATACCTAGTTTTCTTGGGTTCTTTCACAGTTTAGACACTGCTCATGGAGCAGGCCTCCTGTCGCGCCCATAATGTTTCTAGCTCTACCTTAATACATGGAGAAACATTCTCGTGACATCTTAAAAACTTGCAATAAACTCTGCATTCGATTGGTGATATTTTAAGGTTAAGCTCGCAGCAAGGCAAACAATGGCATTTTCGACTTATATTTTTTTTGTTAAATGAAAGGCTCAGCCCTAGTGTTGCAAGCCAACTAAAAAAATAATATTGGAATTTAATCAATTTTGTTCACTTTCGTATTTTCGGGTCTATCTATACATTGCACAGTATTTCCTCATTTTGTTTATTATTATTCCTTAGAACAGTTAGCCTAATTTTGCAATGTCTTCCTAAGGGTTTCATTTTCTTTCATTCTCTAATGCATGAAAATGGTTATTACATTTAGTATGATTACCTCACGACAAATTCACTCTGCCAACCCTTAACAAATACTGTTAACGCCCATGTTACTATACATGTCTTAGTTTCCAACCTGAAGAAAATTTCCTAAACAGATACGGTTAACTGTAAAGTTCTCTAACTGAGTTCGACCCTCTTCTTGACAGCTTACCGCTACTATTACCTGAAAACTAATTATATAGAACTACCTATTCTCACCATTTTCTTTTTTGAGTCTTCTTTCATAATTCTAGGAAGAACTGTAACTCACAGAATTAAACATTTTCTAGTTTCAGGTCAGTGCCTCATCCCTGTGTCGATTTCTGTAAATGGTTTCAAAGAAAAAGGTCACCTCTGCTCTCTGTAGCTAGTCAACCACTCGACCATGAGATTGTCTTTCGAGACTAATCTCCCCCTAGCTTGCTCAAATACTAACAATATTTTCCAGTTGCACGCACTCTGCGCCCTTACCATCTGATCATTACCAAACGTGGTAAGCCCTCTTCCTTTTTCCTACTGCCTATCCTCTACAGCACAGTCTTTTCCCCCTCTCCCCCTCCTTTTCCTGGAAACCATTCCATGGTTAGGGGGGAGGGCAATTAGGGTTTTGCAGCTGTTTTTTTTTTTTTTAAATATATTAACTTCTCTCCTCAGAAGTTACATGATATCCTTGTTACTAGGAATCATTTCTCATTTTCATTCACTAAAAAAAAATATTAATTTATGCAATGGGTAATAATCACCATCCTTCAGTTTGTTTCTTATTTAACCATGGTAAATAAAATATTTACAATATTATGGGGATATGACATCTCCCCCTCCTGAAATTAGACATCGTCCAGATGTCCTTCGGTTATAAACAACCCTAGGTAAGCTTGTTTCATGAGTTCTTCATCCTCCCAAGTGGCCTCATCAGGCCCAAAGTGCTGCCACTGCACTTTAACTTGGGTAATATCCCGCTTCCGTAGCGTTACTGCTCTCCGGTCGAGGATGCTCAACGGTTCGACCCAGATTTCTCCTTTCAGTTCTACCTGCAACATGCAACATCCTAAGTTAGTTTCTTTTAAAAGAAAACATTTAGACTGATCTATTGGAGATAATTCTCACCTGAATATCCTGCCATTTGATCACATGTTTAGGGTCATAAACATATTTTTTTAACATGGAGACATGAAAGACATTGTGGACTCGTATGTGACTTGGCAGAGCAAGCTGGTAAGCCACCGACCCAATTCTTGCTAAGACCTGGAATGGTCCACAGTATCGAGGTGCCAACTTAGCACACCCGCTCCACTGTAATGTGCTCTTTTTTGCTCGAATTCTCACATACACATGATCACCGACTTGATACTCCTTAAAACTCCTTTTCCGGTCAGTGAAGTTCTTTTGCCTATCCTGAGCTGCCTTCATATTAGAACATACCTTTTTAACCAGTTCCTCCATCTCCTTAAGCATTTCGGGACCTAACATCAATCTGTCTTCCAATCCATTCCAGCTTGAGGGGGTGCGGCACTTCCGCCCTTACAATACTTCAAAAGGGCTCATGAGCAATGATGTGTGGTAGCCATTATTGTATGCGAACTCAACCAAGTGTAGATAGTCCTCCCACTTGATTGGTTACTACATCACATATGCTCTTAACATATCTTCCACCACCTGGTTCGCCCGTTCGGTTTGCCTGTCAGTTTGAGGGTGATAAGTCGTGCTGAAATTCAGCTGAGTCCCTAATTCTTCAAACAATGTTTTCCAAAAGACCGATGTAAATTTTACATCACGGTCTGAAATTATTGTCTTTGGTAACCCATGCAGCTTAAATATATTTTGCATGAAAACATGGGCAATCTACACAACTCCGTAGGTATATTGCACCGGTATAAAATGTGCTGACTTACTTAGTTTGTCCACCACCACCATGATGGAGCTGTTATTTTTCTTTGACTTAGGCAAACCCGTTATAAAATCCATAGATATGGTTTCCCACTTCCATTCCGGGATGGGAATGGTTGTAATAAACCTGCAGGATGTTAGTGTTCTGCTTTAATTTGTTGACATTCTAGACATCGTACCAAATAACCAGCCACATCTTTCTTCATACCCAGCCAATAATATTCTTTTCGAAGTGCAGTGATAATCTTTTGATATCCTAGGTGTCCAGCGTAATGACTCTTATGATACTCATCCAATATCAGATTTTTAATGTTGTTCTGATTGGGCACGTACATCCTTCCTTTGTAATACAACATTCCAACAACATCCAAAGCATAATCCGGCTGTTTTTCTTTGCAGGTTGGTTGCTGAACTTGCTGTTTTATTTGTTGATAAACAACATCTTGTTCGGTTGCCTTTTTAATCATTTTTGCTAAGGGGATTTTCCCTTCACTGCAAGAAATCTTGTATAGGCATTGCAATTTCCGACTCAAAGCGTCCACCACCCGATTCTTTTTCCCTTTTAAATGCTTGATCTCAAAATCAAAACCACTTAGGAAATCCACCCACTATGCTTGCCTTGCATTTAGAGTGGGTTGGCTAAAATAATTGGTCAGACTGTGGTGATATGTCAATAATAGAAATTTTCTTCCCATAAGGTAATGTCGCCACATTTTCAGGGTGTGAATCACAACTGCCAACTCTAGATCGTAAGCAGAATATTTCTACTCATGCTCTTTTAACTTTCTTGATTCGTATGCTATCACTTTTCCTTCCTGCATTAATACACCTCCTACCCCTTCCTTACTTTTGTTAGTGCACACCGCATAATCTTTACTAGGATCAGCTATGCTTAGAATGGGTGCCGTGGTGAGTAAGTATTTGAGTTGTTCGAAACGTTTTTGACATTCAGGGATCCACCTAAAGGTTCTTCTCTTTTTTTGTAAGGATGTGATTGGATAAACTACTTTCGAAAATCCTTCTACAAATCGTCTGTAATAGCCTGCTATCCCCATGAAAGATCGGATGTCCGCCACATCTTTGGGTACCTGCCATTCCACTATGGTCCTTATCTTTTCAGGATCCACTACGATCCCTTCTTTAGTGATGATATGCCCCAAATATTGTATCTATTCTTTAAAGAATTCACATTTACTGAACTTAGCGTATAATTGGTGTTCTCGAAGTGTTTGTAATACTAATATGAGGTGCCCCTGATGCTCCTCCATAGTTCGAGAGTAAATCAATTTATCGTCAATAAATATCAGCACAAATTTATCCAAATACTGATGAAATACACTGTTCATCAGACACATAAAGGTGGTGGGGGCATTGGTCAACCCGAAGGGTAACACCACAAACTCATAATGGCCATACCGTGTTCTAAAAGTTGTCTTAGCTATGTCTTCCTCTTTAATCCTGATTTGGTGATACCCTGATCGCAAATCAATCTTTGAGAAAATTGTTGCTCCTTTCACTTGGTCGAATAGTTCATCAATACGGGGTAGAGGGTACTTATTTTTGATTATCAATTTGTTTAATTGACGGTAGTCCATGCACATGCGAAGGGTCCCATCCTTTTTCTTAACAAACAATACTAGGGCTCCCCAGGGGGACACACTGGGGCGAATGTACTTTTTGTCCAACAACTCCTATAATTGCATTTTCAACTCCATCAATTCTGGTACGCTCATTCTGTAGGGTGCTCGGGATACTGTGGCTGCTCCTGACACCAATTCAATGGTAAAATCTATGTCTCTTTTGGGTGGGAGTTCGGGAATCTCTTCTGGAAACACATCAACAAATTCTTGTATCACAGGAATGTTCTCCAATGTGGTTGTTTTATCTTTCGAGTTGGCATAACCCACTTGGATGGCATAAATCTGACATCCCTTCCTAATGCATTTTGCTAACTATGAGGTAGTTAAGGGCCGAATCTGCACTGACCGCTTATTTCCTTGCATCTCTTGTTTTATTCCCAGCTCGTCTTTATAATAGATAGTCTTAGTTTTACAATTAATTATGGACCAATGTTTTTTTAACCAGTCCATTCCAATCAGCACATCGTACGAACCAAGGGGAAGCACATTAAAATCTACCATCACTGGCTGTCCTGCTATTTTTAAAGAGTAGTTTTTAACCTTAGCAAGTACCGGTCTCTTTGCCCCTGTTGCCAACTGTACTAGCCAAGGGTCCTTAAATTTAACAGGTTGCAATTTGTAACGTTCCACGATCCTAGGACTAATATAACTTAACGTAGCTCTAGGATCAATTAAAATAGTTACAACAAGGTCTAAGAGTTTACCTTCGAATTCCACCATGGTCAGCTGGTACTCCCCCTAGCGATCTTCCAAAGTGGCATTAATCTTTGGTAGACTCCGTCCTACATCGCCAACTATAGAGGCTTCATAGACCTGGGAAACCTGTTCGATTCCTTTTCGTTGGGGACAGGTTTTCACGCAATGGGGTCCACCACAGCCCCAACATTGCACTGGAGGCCTTGTTGTCCCTTCATTGTCTACTTTTTCGGGTTGTTCATTGGTTCTGGACTCAATGGGGGGCTTTAATCGGAGCGAATTCTTTTGTGAGTTTCTGTTGGTTTGCCCCTTGGCGAATCCTTTGTTACCACCACCGCAATTACCTTTGTATTTCCAGCTAGCTTGCTGATTTTCTTATCGACCCATCTCTTACCCAAGATTTCTCCCTTCTACTTGCTTTGTTGGTAGCAATTCAGGCTTTGTGTATGGCCTCGTCCATCGTCTTTGGGTTGTCAAATTCGATTCTTTCCCTCATACTCAAGGGTAAACTACTAACAAACCTCTATACTTTAGCTTTTTCCTCCGAATATAAGACACATAACGGAGCAAAGAAGTAAAACGAGTGATAAATTTGTCCATAGTTTGCTGCCGCAATCACAGGTCATGAAATTCCCTTGCCTTCTCATCATAGAAGTGCTCAATCAGGTACCTTTCCTTAAAGTATCTTTGAAATTTTTCCCAAGTGATATTATGTTTGCTCACTCCTCTTACCATCTTAACTTCTTCCCACCACAAGGTGGCCTTTCCCTGTAATTGGAAAATGGTCAACTGCGCCTTAAGGTTTTGATTGTATTCATATAGCTGGAAGTATTTGTTCATATTAATCAACCAGGCCTCAACTACTTCCTCCTGTTCTCCATCAAAGTGTGGTGGTTTGATTTTACGGAATTCGCCTTGCAACTCTATCCATTGCCTTTTGGATGTCTGCTGTTTGGAAGCATTATCAGAGTGTTCCTCCTCCCTTCCTTCTGACTCTTCGGGTTCTGTGTGGTGATTCTCTTCTTCTGACATTCTTTGTTGCTCAATGTTGGGATTTGGTGGTTGCTGATTTTGTCTGTCGGATAGGCTTTTTATAATCCTCTCCTATTCCATAGTTAACCTTGCATTATCTTCCTGTAATCGGGCCATTTCATTTTTCAGCTCTTGTACTGTCTCCAAAATTGCCAGATTGGTATTGCGAGCCTCCTCTCCCAGTTGTATCCATAATTCGAGACTATTTTCAGGACCCGTTGCAGGTCCCTGACCCACCACAAACCTGCGTGACGCACTATCTGTTCTCCTCATATTGTCAATCTTCTATTTTCCTGTGCTTAACATAAGACAAGTAACAGTGGAAGGGTCAACACATTATCTGTTTTCTTTAATTACTCAATAGAGACGAAATAAATTGTATGTACACAATCTGTTTGGCAATTTCAATTCCCAGAGGCCACAGTTTTTGTAGCTGGGCTCTGATACCACTTGTCATGTCTCCAATGCTAAGTAAGAATTTATTTTATTTTATTTATGGTCCTAACATTACCGTGGTTTACACTTTTTGGTTATAATCTCGTTCAACTATTGATATTCACCTAATAACACCATATGCACCCCTTGACATGCGGCATTGGTTTTGGTTTATGTACTAACGTACTGGTTTTAGAATTTATTTAAATCACTGATTTGGTATCATGCATGTTGTCCATGCGGCAATTGGGCAGTTGGTAACTTTTCCCTTTTCCCTTCGCCATCACATGGCTTTCCTTATTTGTTACCGCGTGTAATTAATCCTTCCCTACTCCGTTCTGTACGAGGCCGATAGGCTGTCTAATCTCTCAGCTTGTGTGGTATTCCCCGCCTCATCTATGGTGGATATCTCCCCCTGCCATCCAACGGTGGCAGCCATTCACGGGTTTCCGACCTAATCTATCAGTTTCTTTGGGTGACGGTGCTCATTTGGATAGGCGGCTTTTTGCGGGCCTGCTCTGGTTCAGTCCATGCATTCAGCTCCAGAGAGCCAAACCTATAGACACTACTCAATTGCCAGCGGATTTGTCACCCAAACCCTTCAGGTAATCAAATGATACAGAGTTTTGTTTGTTCTGCTTTCTTTTGGCTAAGTGCTTCTTCGATTTATTGAAAGAATCCTTGACTTGCACAAGGCTCATGCAAACTGCAGGTTGGTTTGGTATTTGAGGGCATCCTACAACACCGATACGAGAGCTGTTCATACGTTGGTTGAAGCATCCTTTAGTGGGTAAGTTCTTGTCAAAGAACGAAGATGGTTTTCTTCTATATTTCTACTGTAGTCCGCATTCCTTCCACAGTTGTCTAAATTTGTTTCGTGTGGCTTGCTCTCATGCAGGTTGGGCACCTATCCCTCATACGGTGGCCTAGACTCGCCTAAAGGAAACTCTCCTTTAGCATGTCCAAGGTTCCAGGTATGGAAAAGGCTTCCAGCCGAGGCCTCGACTATTTGACTCAGAGGTTTTCCTGTGTCCAATGGAGGGTAGCCCTTTCGGTTTCTTTTATATTCTGTTAAATAATGGAGTGGAGGGTGTTTGCATCCCCTCAAGGCTCCAGGTTCCCATTGAATGGCATGTATAACTTATTTAATAGAGTTTGGCGTCCTACTTGAGTTTCACTGCTTGGACATTGTGGTTGTATAATCTTAATGCATAATTGTGCACATTATGCTTGCGGCATGTTTTTTCCTCTTTACTGCTGTATTGTATTTACCGTGAAGGACTATTGATTTTATAGACAGAGTGGTCTCCTTGTTTTATTCATGTTTAAAAGACTTGTCTGTATTGGAAAGCTGGATGTAGTCTCCTTTTCTAGAATTCTTGGTCTCGTCCAACATTTGATTATGTCACGCATTTTGTTTTGCATTCAAATAAATGTACAGTTTATGGTGTTTTATGTATTCGACTTTGGGTTGGACATGTTCCACTTGCGTGCATCTTTCAGTTTGAGAGGGTCCGAATCCTACTCCTCAATCGTAGTCTTAAGTTTCTTTTTCAATAGCTCTTATATACTACTAGATTCTTATCTTTGTTTTAATATGGAAGATTTAAGCGCTGAAGGGTAAAAAGCCCTACCCAAGCTATATACACAACCATGCTCAATACCTAGTTTTCTTGGGCTCTTTCACAGTGTAGACACTGCTCATGGAGCGGACCTCCTACCACGCCCATAATGTTTCTAGCCCTACCTTAATACAGGGAGAAACATTGTTGCAGCACCTTAAAAACTTGCAATAAACTTTGCATTCGATTGGTGATATTTTAAGGTTATCACAGCTCGCAACGAGGCAAACGATGGCATTTTCTACTTATATTTTTTTGTTAAATGAAAGGCTCAGCTCTAGCTTTGCAAGCCAACTAAAAAGATAACACTGGAATTTAATCAGTTCTGTTCACTTTCGTATTTTTGGGTCTGTCTATACATTGCACAGTATTTCCTCATTTTGTTTATTATTATTCCTTAGAACAGTTAGCCTAATTTTGCAATGTCTTCCTAAGGGTTTCATTTTCTTTCATTCTCTAATGCATGAAACTGGTTATTACATTTAGTATGATTACCTCATGACAAATTCACTCTGCCAACCCTTAACAAGTACTATTAACGCCTGTGTTACTATACATGTCTTAGTTTCCAACCTGAAGAAAATTGCTTGAATAGAGACGGTTAACTGTAAAGTTCTCTAACTGAGTTCGACCCTCTTCTTGACAGCTTACTGCTACTATTACCCGAAAACTAATTATATAGAACTACCTGTTCTCACCATGTTCTTTTTTGAGTCTTCTTTCATAATTCTAGGAAGAATTGTAACTCACAGAATTAAACATTTTCTAGTTTCAGGTCAGTGCCTCATACCTGTGTCGCTTTCTGTAAGTGGTTTCAAAGAAAAAGGTCATCTATGCTCTCTGCAGCTAGTCAATCACCCGACCATGAGATTATCTTTCGAAACCAATCTCCCCCCTAGCTTGCTCAAAGACTAACAGTCTTTTCCAGTTGCACGCGCTCTGCGCCCTTACCATCTGATCATCACTAGACATGGTAAGCCCTCTTCCTTTTTCCTACTGCCTGTCCTCTACAGCACAATCTTTTCCCCCTCTCCCCCTCCTTTTCTTGGAAACCATTCCATGGTTAGGGGGGAGGGAAGTTAGGGTTTTGCAATTGCTTTTTTTTTTTTTAATATATTAACTTCTCTCCTCAGAAGTTACATGATATCCCTGTTACTAGGAAATTATTTCTCATTTTCATTCACTAAAGAAAATTAATTTATGCAACAGGTAATAATCACCATCCTT
Source organism: Pinus taeda (assembly GCA_000404065.3). Classification (NCBI taxonomy): domain Eukaryota; kingdom Viridiplantae; phylum Streptophyta; class Pinopsida; order Pinales; family Pinaceae; genus Pinus; species Pinus taeda. The sequence goes on along the minus strand of APFE031635510.1, from coordinate 41,687 downwards.
CAATTTGTTTTTTTTAACTGTGATAAATAAAATATTTACAATATTTTGGAAATATGACATTTTTTATATTGAAAATTATATTCATTAACATTGTGTCTATATCTAATTCCATTTACCATATTTTATGATTTATAATAAATTATATTAAAAAACATTTTTAACTCCATATTTTATGACTTATAATAAATTATATTAAAAAACATTTTTGTCATGGTCAAAATATCTTTTAAATAAAAGCTAAATCAAGCCAAATCAAGCCAAATGTATATAATCCTCGCTAAAAGGCAAGATATCAAATTATGGGGCTTTAATTAAGGGCAATGAAACCTTATGGGTTAGGAAATAGATGGGGGTTGGATGATTTTCCCGATCAAGTAGTCAAAGACAGAATAGTTGTACATGGAATTTTTAGAGAAAGTGATAGAGAAAGGTTCTAGCTGGGAACAAGATCCAATATAGAATATTATAAGAATATTATTTTTAGAGAAGATGACTTGAGTCAATTGCTTAAATCACAAGTTTTTAAAAGCATTTTTGTAATCTATTTTTTTGATGATGATGACTTTTTTTTATTTGGGGGTATTTTCACTCTCCGAGATTCGAATGCTTCATTTCGGAATTTTGTTAAAATTTTCTAAATTTTTTTATTACTAATTGTTTCAAAACTTGCAAAGAGATGTGGATAAGATTGTTAAATTGTAGTAATTTCAACTATACATGTATATTTGATTCAACATTTTTAAATTTCACCATGAATAGTTAAATTGTAGTAATTTCAATAACACATGCATATTTGATCGAACTTTTTAAAATTTTATCATCTCAATATTATCCACCTTTTGAAGGGGTAATACAACACCAATTAGTAAAAAAAAACAATCAAATTGCTCAAACTAAGAAACCACTTCCACATCTACTTGAAAACTGCAATATCCGCCCATTAATTGATTAACTTTACAGTAAAATTATTCCAATCAATATGAACATGACACAATCAAATTGAGAATATAGAGTAGCTTCTTCAAATAAATAAAATTCTTAACTCCTTTACCCAATTGGATTAATGGAAAATTATTATAATGGATGAATAAAAAGTCAACCTAGCCTAATGAAATTGTTAGTTGATTCATTCTAAAATATATTTTTAGTTATTTATTCACTAATTTTAATTATGAATTGAATAATTTTAATTTATAAAAT
>APFE031635510.1:18185-40477 GCA_000404065.3 Pinus taeda | reverse complement strand
TTTAAAAAAAAATATTGAATTTAATTTATTGTGAAATCCTTGATGGTCATCGCTTAGAGTATTCCTTGCTTCTACCTCAGGGTCAAAGGGCATGATTAGGGCATGTTGGAATGACCCCATACCAATTTATCCAAATCATTTTTCCTTGCTATTAGCTCAAAAATCCTCCATGTACCGCTAGGATTCTTAGGTCTTTTGGTTGAAACCTTCAAATTTAGCTACTCATACATGCAGGGGATCTGATAGCTCTACAAGTAAAAAAACTGAGAACTCTGTACTTCACAATCCACCATGAACCTGCATATTGGTTTTCCTGTCATGACTGACATCTCGTGTTTAATTTTTTTTAAGGAATTTGACTTCTTCTGAATTTGCGATTTCTATTCTTTCACATTCAAACTAATTTAGTAAAGCACTCCATAATTCTTTCCTTACCATGGATCTAATATTTTTACACCGAAAGGTTTCCTAGGATGGGTTTGATTAAGTAGATTCAACCAATCACAGAGGTTCAATTCTATGCTCCTCCTCCAACAATTTTTGACCACATATACTACGTAGCCTACTAAACATTTAACACATTCACAACTGTTCTTGCACAACCGATTGGCGTCCCAAAAAAATATTCGTCAATTCCTGGATCTACGATGCAGAACCAATCTCGAATGTTTTCGCCCCATATCCTCTAATACTCATATAAATTCCCATTACCTCCTAAGAAAGTCAACTTAAAATGTGAGGAGCTACTTGCATTCGTGCTATTTATATTTCAAGTGTGCAATTTGTTGTTGTTACATTGTTTTGCTGAACATGCTTTGATTATCACAATATGTGAGTGCTTCTTTAGTTGGAAGAAGCAATGGGTTGGTGTTGCAACTGCTTTGGATTCATGAGAAAGAAGAAGCAGGAGGACTCAAAACCTGACCCCCTTGCATTTAATGGCAATAGTCGATCTCATGAACATTTACTTAGGTGCACACAAGAAGAAGTCAAGACTACGAAGCAAACCCAATATGGATATGGCCACAAATTGCCTGTCATTTTGGACGAAGCCAGGGAGACTTCGAAGCCATTAGGTGCAGATTTCGATTGATTTTCTTCCACAAATATTCTCGTCAAAGAGACCCACCATATTCTTAGATCATAGGTAGGGTTTTTTTCTCCTAGTGATTTCACAATTTTTTTTCATGGCTTGCATATGAAAGAATTTCAATTTTTTTCGCGAGTTTATTGGGCATTTGGAAACTTTATGTTTGGATGGGTTGTTCATCACCTCACTAGGATTTTTCCCTCTTTTCGTTGATTTGAAACTGAAAATCTTGGTATTTAAACGGAAGTCCTTGCATATTAGAGATTGATGTTCCCACAATGGATTTGGAGGCCTACACCAACCACTTTCTTACTGGACATTCGAGTGGAGCATTTGAAACAGGGGAAAATTGAATTAAGTTTTTGCTCCTTGGTCATGCAGGATTTGCTTCCAAGGTCCATCTAATTATGATCTCGTTGACACCAACATTGGTGGGCTTAGTTTCTCTCCAAATCACTTCAATCAATAAGATCCAAATCATCTGTTAATAAAAATAATTCAATCCCTATTCTCCTATTTTTGAATTTTCACAGTTTTTTTAATCACGGTTTACTTATGGATTCATGGTCTGTCCAATTATGTATTCACTCGTATTGGTTGTACTAGGTCACGCACGGTATGAGTCACCCTTCCCAAAAGGCTCAAAATCACTTAGGAATAAAAAGAGTTTTAACGCTCCTTCCTCTTTTTGCAACATTTCTACCCTTTCTTTCTTTTGTGTTTCAAGTTTATTTTACTTTGGCATATATTTTTTTAGAATACTTTTTTTTGGTTAGAGGGTTCCTCTTATTTGATGTTTTTTAGTATTATTTTGATTTTTATGGGCAAATATTTGTTGTGTCGTGATCAATTGCAGGTCATAGGCATAATATGTTCAATGCAACAAAAAATGTCCTTAGGAATGGTAAGAGGAGTCTTCAACATGTTTTGAATGAGCACCGTCAGTTGTGCCTTTCTTGAAATTAAGGAATATATAACCATCTTAAGGTTTGAATTTTGAACTCTTGCCAACATGGTCAATGGTTTCTTTATGCTACACCTTCATAGTTAATTAATGTTTATTAGTGTGAATACCAAATACATGATCGATGGTGAACTTAATGAGAAAATGATTAATGAAATTAGAGTGCATTTTCTGGAAGAGTATCAATTTCTCTGACATTGGACTGTACCGAAGGAATTGATGATGGCATCTTTTTGAATACTGAAAATGTCTTCTTCAATCTTAATAACAGCCTAATTTTTCTTATTAGTGGTTAAAATCTAACAGGTGGAGTCATCTTTACAGATTTGTGTGCCCCTTTCTAACATCTCTGAGTGGCTTTAGATATTTCTTATGTACATATTATTATCAATAATCAATTTTGCTCCACTCATAGAAATGATTAATGATGTTTGCATTTAAGTGAGTGGTGATATATATATATAGACACACACACACACACACACACACACACACACCAAATTGGGAGGAATATTTCAAATACTTAAACACTTACTCACTCAACGAATTTGTTGCGACCACACGATGCTAAAACCTCATTACAAATAAAATGGCTTTGTGATTACAAAAAAATTACAAGATACAAGTGGATTCAAGAGTTAAGAACATTTTATAGCAAAGTATTGGGTAAGACAACTCTAATCCAAGAGAGCGCTTAGGATAATTATGGATTTTGAAATAAAGCCAATAGATCCTGGTTCGTACAACTTGCACTAAATAATGTTGCAAATTGTGCGAGACTCGTATCGCCAATTTTGAATGCTCTTGCCTGAATTCCACCTACAGTAGCAAACCCAATTATAACCTACAATACATTTTTAAGCATTTAGCATTAACAAGGAAAAGGATATTTATGACTCTATTCTTTAGCAACCTTCATAAAGTCCATAACACTGAAAGGAGACCTAAAAGTAAACTATAAATGACAACCATCCCTTCTATTCCCTTTTCCCATTTTACACAGTGGATCTTTGATATTTTCTTGGAACACAATTATGAAAAACCATCTAGGAAAAAATGTTAATTAAAATTGATTTTACCTTATTATTAGCTCGAGCATAAGAAATCAACTATTTAGTATATCCTTCGAGGATACCTACTATTATAGTTGCTACTCAGATTATTGGTTGCTTAAGAGAAGACATGGAGGAAGAAAATGAACTACACAGATATCATGCCCTCTCTTTATATATTAGCGAGTAGAAGATATGGGAGAGGGTTCAAATGAATATTGTTGAGAATATAATTAGTAGAAATTAGCAAAAACTATAATGGTAAGGTTTGGAAGAACATAAGATAGCTATTGAAAGAGACAATATTCCTTTCTCATATCTTCAATATCTCAAGATGAAGATGGTGTAAGAAGAAATTCAAACCCACAACGAAAATTTATTAAAGGTACGATGCAAAATATGCAGAAAAGTGTTATAAACAACATTCAAGATTTTAAATTCAAACTTGATTTGAAACAAAACACCCATAGAATACTTGCTGCAAATTAATGGAAGAGACTGATGTTGAATGAACATGTATGGCAATTTCTTCCTTCCCAAAGAACATTTCCTAAAATCCTTGGGAACGAGAATTGATAATTCTAGCAACAGATAATGATATCTTAATGTGAGAAGCAATAGGATAATTTTGAGGTAAAGAATGGGACTCAAAACAAAAAATTTACTAACAAAATTCTCTTTAAAAGAACCAATAATATCCAAATAGTGATGTCATCTCTCGGAGAAAATGTTTTGGGGGGAAAATAAGAAAACTATTTTTTTTATTGTATTTTTGACTTATCTTGTTGTAGTTTCACTCAAATTTCAAGAGTAGACACCTATTAGATGTGGAATTAAATTCCACATCCAACAAGTACCCACTTTGTATACTTCTAAGTAGATCCACTTCAAAAATGAAAATACATGAAAAAATCGTGTTTTTCCATGTGGATCTACTCAAAAGTATGCAAAGTCCTTATATTCACATCCAATAGGTGTCTACTTTTGAAATTTGAGTGAAACTACAAGGAGATAAGTGAAAATACAACAAATAAAAAGCAGTTTCCTTTCTTTTTCTTTAAAAATTAATGTGTTATGTTTTATTATTTTCCTTAGAAAGCTCATTTTAGACCTTAAAATTCCCCTAATGAGCTCTGAAGCTCCATTGGTTTTTCAATCTAGATAAATTGTGTTTTACTATTTTTTCACTCTTCCTTTTAAATTCCTACATGGTATCAGAGCCATAGCTTTTAAAGTTGTGATGTAGTTTTTTTTTTTCATGCGAGAGTTTTATTTTTGTATGGAGTAAATTTGTAGATCTGCCTAGCCCACAGTATAAGTGAAATAGCTTCCATTCATTCCTTTTGTAGGGGCTGACATTTATGTTGTAATTGTTGAAAGAATGATATCACAAGAGGAGTAACAATCAAGTTTTGTAAAGGAGAATCTTGAGAGCGATCACCAAATCCATAAACCACGCTCATTGAGTTTCATAGGGAAGAACCCTCGTGTTTGTATTTCTCTAACTCACGTTGTGTCAAGGGACCCAAGGGAGAGTTGTAGCTCAATTTCACTATCAAGAAAGTGCCATATTTTATACCAATTGTCAAGAGAAGGAGCAATTGTAGTATAAGACAAAAAAAAAATCCCTATACGCCAAACCCATAAAGTTGCCATCAATTTTCTTTCTAGAGGAGTTGCCATCAAGAGAGGTTCCCTATATGCCAAAGCGGAGCTGAGATTTCTTTGTGGAGATGCCACTAGATCTTCTCACAGTGAGATTTTTCTATGGATTTTCCACCATAATTCCTATTTGAAGTCTTATAGGGAGAAACCTTATTTGTGCCAAAGTTTCTTTGTAGTTCCTAAAGCCGCCATTATAAGCTAGATCCTCTCATGCCAAGATTTTAAGACCTTCCATAGGGTGTCAATGTGATGAAAAAAGGGGAAAATCTCCCAATCCACAACAAGGGGGAGTGGTTATAGAAGTGAGACATGTCTTCCACTAGCAATCAAAACACACAAGGTACCATATTGAATGGTATAGATTATGTGATGTGGGAAATTAAGATGAAGAACTTTCTGAAGAATTTTGATTATTAGCCCCAAGAGATAACTTAGTTGGATGAGTTCCCATTACTAAGTACCTCATCAATTAAGAGGTCACGGGTTCAAATCTCTATGATGCCATTGGGGTTAGGCCCTTCTAGTTTGGAACCAATGGGTAGACCCCTTCAGGTTGATCTACCTAGATTTCCTTGTGGATGAAGAATTTGGATTCTTGGGAAGTAGTAGTCACAAAATATGAAGAAACTGCAACTGTAGACTTATGCCTAAAAAATGCTTCAAAAAAGAGAAAAATGTAGGATTCAAAAGATTTATGGAATATACACAATGTAATTGAAGACTCCATATTCCCTAACATTATAACAATAGCCAGTGCTCATCAAACTTGGGAAATTTTGGTAAAAACATACCAAGGCATAACAATGTTAGGAATTCAAAGCTTTAGATCCTTGGGAAGAAGTCTGAAACTTCATAGATGAGAGATACTAAAACAATAGACTAGTTCATGACTCGGGCCATGGATGTAGTAAATCAACTTAAAACTTGTGGAGAGAATTTCACTAATAAAAAGGTGGTTGAGAAAATTCTAAGAATTCTCCCACCTTCATTTGAAATATTCGTGATAGCCATATAAGAAAGTAAAAATTTATCCCATTTTCAATTGAAGAAAAGGCAAGATCAATATAGTCAAGAATTAAAAGTGGAAATGTCTCATTAAAAAATGCATTTCAAACTCAAGCCATAATTAGTAGAGGAAGATGAAGAGGTAATATAAGTAGAGGAAGAAGATATTATAGCAACAAAACAATGCATCAAGTCAACTTGAACAACCACAAGAGCAAACTTAAAATAAAAGAGTGAGAGACCAAAAAACATAGGAAAAGGAAGGATGGACAAGTCAAATATACAATGCTATTACTACAAGAAGTATGGCCATTTTGAAAGTGAATGCAACAATAAAAAATTGTATTTGAATGAAGGCAACAAAAATGTTTCAAGCATTGATGAAGGTACAAAATTTTCCATGATTCTTTATTATTTAGTAACACAAGAAAATAAAAATGAATATCTCTGGTTATCGGACAATGGCTGCAATAACCATATGATAGGTGACAAAGATGTTTTTTCAAGTTTTGATGAAATAAGTAAATCTTATATTAAGTTGGGTGATGATCATCTTGTTAATTCCCTAGGCAAAGGTATCGTTGCAATTATAAACAAGAAAAATGAAAAGAAGGACATTCATGATGTTTATTATGTACAAAGTCTGAAATACAATCTACTAAGTGTAGGAAAAATGAGTGTAAATGGTTTTGAAGTCAATTTTAAAGGTCCAACCTATATAATTATTAACAATCCATTTCATCAGAGAGTCATAACAATGATCCAAATGACCAAAAATAGGATGTCTCCTCTAGTCATGAGAAACGTCAAGTAGTCATTATCATATGCTTAGTTTGTAACAATTTATGATGAAACTAGGTTATAAAATTTTAGATATGGCCATTTAACTTTTAATATTATTGATGTTTTACAAAATAATCCTATGGTCCTAGGTATAGCTATAATAGATGTCCATCATAGTCCATGTGAAAGTTGCATTCCTACCAAACACTAAAGAAACAATTTTCCAAATGCTACCAACTATAGATCCCAAAGTCCACTTGAGATAGTACACACAAACCTTTGTGGTCTAATGCAAACCTAGTCAATAGGAGGAAGTTTTTACTTTCTAGCCTTTATTAATGATTTCAATAGAATGACATTGGTCTCTATCATAAAAAAATATGATACATTTGAAAAATTAAAGCAATTCAAAGCCATTGCAAAGAAGCAAAGTGACAAACAAATTAAAGTATTATGATCAAGTGGAGGAGGTGAACATGATTCTAGAGAATTTGCAGGGTATTGTAGGGAGTGAGGTATCAAAATGAAATTACAAAAAAGTACGCTCCATAACAAAATGGAGTAGCATAAAGAAAAAATTAGACCATTATGAATATGGCAAGAAGTGTGTTGAAGGAAAATAAATCTCCAAATGAGTATTAGGTAGAAGCAATAGCATGCTCAATTTACATTTTGAATAGATATCCAACCAAAAACATCAAAGGTAGAGTCCTCTTAGAAGCTTGGAGTGGTATGAAGGCAAGTGTATCACACTTGAGAATCATTGGTTATGTAGCCTATGCACATGTTCCAAAATAAATGAGAAGGAAATTGCATTACTAAAGTGAAAAATATATGTTTGTTGCTTATAGTGAAGAATCCAAAGCTTATAAATTATAGAATCCTGTCACCAAGAAAGATTTTTTTTTTTTTTCAAAACATGTTAGATTCTTTGAATATCAAGCATGGAATGATCAAGATAATAGAACAAATAGCAATCAAATTTATCCACATGCATTCGAACCAAGTGAAGCAACACAAGTGGAAAAAAAGAGACAAGGACTGGTATGGATACAAGTTCCAGTTGAAGGTGCAAACCAAGGAGGATAGAATGTACATAGTCCATCCTCATGAAGTGAATCTAATCTCACCATTCCACAAAAAAACAAAGTTTGAGAGAAATTTATGAACAACTAGATAATGAATAAGTATATTTTTTCTTGTTGTCTTTCCATCCAAAACATTTTGAAGAAGAAGTAAAAAAGAAAGAATGGGTTAGAGCTACGAATGAAGAAAATGCGGAAATATAGAAGAATGACACATGGAGTCTTATAGATATAAAAAATAAAGAATGGGTTAGAGCTACAAATGAAGAAAATGCAGCAATATAGAAGAATGACACATGGAGTCTTATAGATATACCAACATGAAGAAAAGTCAATGGAGTCAAATGGGTTTATAAGACCGAGTTTAATGAAAAGGGAAAATTGAAAACATAACACCACATTGGTAGAAAAAGGATTTACACAACAACTTGGAGTAGATTATGAAGAAACCATTGCCCTAGTATCAGGTTTGGATATTGTCAAAATAATATTAGCAATATTAGCAAAAGTTCATTTGCCAATTTACCAAATGGATGTCAAATCAACATTTTTAAATGGGATCCCGAAGGAAGAATTTTATGTAAATCGACCTCTAGGATATGAAGTCAAGGGCCAAGAGTTGAAAGTTTACAAGTTAAGAAAAGCTGCTTTGTATGGTTTAAAGGAAGCCCACATAGCATGGTACAATATAATTGATTCTTATCTTTTTAACAAAGGATTCAAAATGGAATTAATGAACCCACTCTCTATACAAAAATAGATCTTTTTGGGCTAACCACTGCACCTCTAGGAATTGATCACATGGACTAACCGCCACTAGAAGAAAATGGGACTAACCAACCACTTAAGGTTTGGAAGTGTACTAATGTGTGTGGGACTAGTTTTGGTGTAATGGAAAAGAAGTGTACTAATGTGTGTGGGACCAATTTTGGTGTAATGGAAATTTTCAACATGGTAATAAAGCCTTGTCCTAGGATTGATTCCTCCAAGTTACGTCGAAGGTGGGGGGCAGTGTTGGAATAATTGTTGCACCTCAAGGAGTTGATCATGTGGGCTATCAACCACCCTGGGAAAATGAGACTAACCACCCACTCAGAGTAATGCTAAGGGATTGGAAGTTTACTAATGTCTCTAGGTTCTAGTGTAATGGAAAACCTCAATAGATCTTTGTGATGATATGATTTACAAGAGAAATTTGTAGCTTGAATATTTTCAAACATCTATGGACAAGGAATTTGAGATGACCAGTCTTGGTCACATGAAATATTTTCTTGAAATAGAAGTTGAATAATCTGAAAAGGAAATTTTATTTTTTCAAAGAAAATATGCAAGAGACATTTTAACAAGGTTTAGTATGATTGAATTAAAGCAAACAAACATACCAATTGTCCTAGGAATGAAGATAAGCAATGATGACAATAGTCTAGTAGTCAATTCCACTTTATACAAGAAACTAGTGTGTAGCCTAATGTATCTTACAAAAAAAGGTTTGGCATCATGTATTAAGTTAGTCTTATATCCTGATTTATGGAGTCACCAAAAGAAACACATTGTAAAATAGGAAAAATGATTCTAAGAAATATTATAGGAACAATACAATATGGAATTTTGTACATTAATTTCAAAGATAACCATCTTATTTATGACATAGATGGTGATTTTGTAAGAAGTAACGATGAAAAAATATGTACCTCAGGATATAGATTTCACCTAGGTATAGGATTGATTCTATATGCATCCAAGAAGCAGCACATTGTTTCCATTTCATTAGTAGAAGCAGCGCATGTAGCAACAACATGAGAAACATGCCAAAAAGTTTGGTTAAGAATATTGATAGGTGATCTTGAGTTTGAAGTGAAGAAGGAGCCAATTCCTATTTTCTATGATAATAATTCAGCTATTGCATTTTCCAAAAATCATGTATTTAATCACAAAACTAAACATATTGACTCTTGTTTTCACTTCATCCAAGAGCTAGTAAATGACGGTGAAGTAAATTTTCAGTTTTTCAATTCCATAAATCAATTGGAAAATATCTTTACAAATCCACTGGCAAAAGAAACATTTGAATTTGAAAGACAACACTTAGAAATTGTTTGTGCTGAAAAATGTAATGAAGATGAAGTCAAAATTAAGGGGGGCATATAATTGCTGACTACATCTTCCAGCTGTTTGGTAGTTTACTTAGTTAATATTTTTGGTAGTGTAGTGCATTCAATGCACAAGTAGTCATTTGCAATAATGAGTTAGACTGTATCAAAGAAGGTGTTAGATTGATTCAAACAAGTATTTTTATATATTATTTATGTAACTAATTTTTGATGTGGTGTAGCAAAGTGGTATCTTAATGTGAGAAGAGCTCTAAAGTACTATTGATTTTTCAATCTCAGTAACTTTGTGTTTTACTATGTTTTTTCACTCTTCCTCTTAAATTCTGACATATTTTGAATGGGCACTAGTGAGACTATCATTTTTACAATAGGAACATCATAAAACAAAAAAAATATAAATGTTATTGCCTCATGAGTATAAAAACTTTTCTTGCTAGTAAAACCTCTTTTAACATTATTCTTTGAAAATTATTTTCATGATTTTCTTTATAAGGACATTTAGCAGCAAATTGAACTACTATTCCATAGGAAAAATATTTAAAAGGAAGCTTATGTTTTAACCTTCCAGATCCTACTTGGAGCTTCTTCACAAAATTCGCTTCTTCCTCAACTGAAATGTAGCATGTTTGCTTAGGCTCTTCCTTTCATTTCCATTTTTTATGGCTTTGAATGTTGGTTCTCTAATACCCAATGTAACCCCTTTTCTCATCTCAAAATATGTCAATATCCCATGGAGTTGTTCAATAGTGAGATTCTTAAAATCCTCCATTTCTTCAATGACAGAGAGTTTGGAATCGAACTTTGGGGTTAGTGATCTCAAAATATTGTCAAAAATAGTAGTATCCTTTATTTTGTCACCAAGATTTTTCATTGAGTTAACAATCTCATCTACTTTAAGGAAAAATCTTGTAACACCTTCATCATCATGCATTATAAGAGTCTCATATTGAATTCTATATGTTTGAAATTTCACACCTTTTACCTTAGTGTCATCATCATAGCTTTGGACAAGCTTATCCCATATTGCCTTTGTGGTGTTCAACGGTATGACTTTCACAAACTTAGATTCTTCCAAACTTTCCAAGATAGGATTTACATTCTTGGCATTGATCTCATACTATTTCTTCCCTACATCATTTTTGGGAATGGAGGTTAGGTATTGATATCCACCTTCAACAATTGCCCACACATCAACTCCTAGTGCCTCCAAATATGCTCTCATTCTAATTTTCAAAAATACAAAGTTATCTCCACTAAACAAAGGTGGCCTAATCGATTATACTCCCTCTTGACTGCTCATATTGATAGATCTCCCTTTAAGGGATCAAGATTCTTCTGAGGGACCTAATCTAATACCAATTGTTAGTAAAAATACTGAGGGGGTGGGGGGTAAATCATTATTTTAATTCACTTTAAACTTTCAATTCTTATTCAGAGTTGTGTACGCTATTTTTCTTCATGCAACCAACATATGTACATGACTTCAATGAATGTTAACAAGGTATATCCAATTTACATGATTTGTCATAACATTCATCAGTAAGTTAACTTAATCATAATTTACATTATTAATTTATTAACCATCCAGTATGCAGTAAAGAAAAAATAAGCCACAACACATGAGAAACACACATAGAACACTAGGATTTTAGGTGGAAACTCAATGTGGGAGAAAACCACTACTAACGTTGTCTTTATCTTATTTCTTATTATAAAATATTCATTACATTTAGTACTAGTGTAGACTCTTAGCAGTATGCAGACACCCACTTGCAGGAGGCTACAACCACCACTCGTTCTCCATCACCCACTCTAAGGGAGCCACAACCCCCTATATCATTTGATGGCTCTTACCGGAAGGAAGCTCCTACCCCCTCTGAAGGTTGCAACCCTCAGCACCTTGTGGACTTTGTTTTAGAATGTTTCGCACTAGATCCACCTGTTAATCAATCATTAAAACCTGCAGGCCACCTTTTATCAAATTTTCACACTAGACCCACACCAACAATAAAATTAAATATTCCAAATTGAAATATTGAGTCACAAAAACTAAGCCATTGAATCATTGTAAACCAACTGAATCTCTAAGAATATATAAGCCAATTAGAAAAAATGAACTTCAGAATATATACGTGACTTCTCTTAAGAGAACCTCTGTATATACACACTTACTTTACATAAAACCCACAAATCACAAAATTATTTAACTAAATCACTGTAACAATGAGGCACCCATTGAATCAAATACTAAACCATTCATAGATCATTGAACCATACCTAGTCATACTTTCGCAACATTATAACTGATCAACATTTCAATCCACAACTAAATTAACCCAAACAACATTGTCATATACAAATTAAGCCATCATTGATAGACAACAACAAATAAAACAAACATCATCAATTATCAGCATCACTGTGAACCTTGACCATATCTAACTTAGAATATATACGCAATAGTTATTAAGTAGAACAACGTATATACGAACTTAGTATGTGTAACACACATAAAAATCTCAACATACTAAAAAACATATCTCAGAATATGTACACGAATCAACCGAAATAGATATGCATATGTATGCGACTATTTTGAAGAATATGTAACCACAACTTACATGCCACAACCTTCACTTTCACATATTCAGATCATAACATCATTACAACTACATATCTATCATTGTTAGCTACAAACATAAATAGATCAAGCAAGTGTATTCATTAATATTTACTACACTTTCAGATCTATCAGATTTGAACTATCTCCTTGCTCCTTGGGGCACGCCTATTTCAGTTAAAATCGCATATGGATAAATCATTCACTTGCACATCCAACATCGTGATATCCATATCCTTATATAGTTTTTTCCTTAGCCAATATTTCAGTTAAATCCTTTGGTAAAGTTGATGGTATTCGTTGAGGGGATAAAATAGACATTGTCACCCCAATTATTATAGGAAAATACCATGGTAATGACCCCAGGTATCCAGGTTTCCATGGTTCGGATATGTACGTGACTTTTGCTCATAGTACCTGCATATGTATGCGACTCTTATTTACAGGAATCACACATACTTTCTCAAACTTCACTTTTGTCATTCATCTATAACTGAACTGCTATTTCTTTGTCCCTATCATCTGTAACATGTGTACATGTTTTAGCTCCACAATCTTATTATCATATTGTTGACATCAAGTACATCTTTATCAAGAAAGTTTCCATCAAGGACAAGACATTAGCCATAATTCCAACATCCTTTTCTTGCTTGCTTGTCCAAGTGCTTTCTCTCTATTCTCTTAGAGATCTGTTTCTAAAAGTGATCAAAGATATAACTAACAAAATTGTTTCTCTAATGCCTTTTTATTATTGAAGTTTAGTCTCTTCCTTTTTTCTTCATTTTCCCTCATTTTCTCTCTAATTTCCCGTTCATGAATATTTGTGTCTCTTCATCTTCCTTTTATCCTATTTTTATTTGTTTCTCATATTAAATTACTATTTATTGCCTTTTGCCTTTACTAATGCCTTTTCCAATTTCCATAACCAATAATATGTTTGATGGTTTTGTCATTGATGTCAACCCATGGAGTTTAATGGTTTGAATTTGACTAAAAACACTAGTCATTGATGTCAAATGGTTAATGAACACTTCCTAGTAATTGTTAGATTACATCAAGATCACAACTATATTGTTGTATGGTTGAAAACCCAAGTCTTAGTGTTTGGGTTCCCTGGACTAAGGATGTACCCTGACCTTGTCGAGGGTTTTTGAAGGGTCAAATCATTGAGTTTGTGTTGGATATCTTAGTCATTAGATTCTCCTCGAAGATATGTTTCTATTGATATGTGGTACACCCTATGGTTCCTCCTGGTTTGAGTGACAATTGAGTATAAAATTGAAGGCCCAATTTTGTGGGCTAAAAACCTAGGGGGAAGTGACATGACACATCCTCCTACGGTTTTCAATATATGAAATTTTTTATCACCATAATATTACCACATATAATTTACATAACTTGAAGAACCAAAACCAATAAACCAATCATTGAATTCAACACCTTGGTGGGACCATAATGCACTAAGTCAATCATTGATTTCAAATTATAATAGAATTAAAAATATTTCTTGGCATAATATTATTAGTTTTAGACATCAAATATCAAGTAGATGAGTTCCTTGTCATATTTTAAGGAGAGGTAATGATTAGAAAAGTATCCAATCAAGGAGCATAAAAAAACTCCTTAATTAAGGTCAACTTTTCATTATATGGGCTTTGCTTTGCTTAAGGTCCAACTTGATATATAATGAAAACCGACTAAAGTTATAGAAAATTAATAATATTTACATTCCTAAAAGGTGCTTAAACTTCCTAAGTTTCCTCAATGACTCTCTCAAGCAACCCTCCCCTTAACACTATAAAATACATTCACATTTCTCACTAAATCACATCAACTTATGACCTTTGTTTTGAAATTATTTGACCTTATTTCTGAGGAAGCAAAATTTTTCTAAGGAAAACAATTCAAATTTTTTTTGGGAAACAGTTCAGATCTTGCTTTTGAGGTAAATGTGACAGTGAATTAGAGATAAGGTTTAAGTTATTTTGATTGATGTTTTTGACAAAGGTTTGAAACTAGCTTTGAAACACAATTGCAGACCCTCGATTCCCTTAAACCCTGTAGCTAGGGCATGATTGTTTTTGGAACAACAAGTAAATTTAGATTGCAGAGGGTTGGGTTTTTGGTGATTTTTTTTTGGATGTTTTGGTTGGGCAGGGACTCTAGTCTGTCTTACTCTTATCCATCTGAAGCACAACCTTTATCACAACTCAAATAGAATAGCGAAGTTGCCAAAGATGGAATTTCTTGTCCTTAAATTTTTTCATCTATTGCATGAAAATACTTATACCCCTCTTTAGGGCATCGATCCTACTCTATTTGGTATATTCTTTATGTATTTAAGGAGGCTTCAAAGGATTGAAGGTTGTTCCTTGGTGCTGGTAGAGGATGAATTTCAAGGGCACATGTTTGTCACTTGGGGCTTCATAACAATAGCCTTGTTGTAGTAAAAAGAAAAATGTAACAGTGACTAAACAACTAGGCTTCTGATTTGTGACAATTGACTATTAGATATAAGACCCTGTCATAACTTATGTGACCTTGATTTGAAAACCTGGAAGCATCCTTTGAGGTGACTATTATGGTGATGTTGCAAGATAATAAGATTATGATGAACGTTGATGAAAAGACTCTTGTTATGAGTCTTTATTGTATGACATACATCCTTGAAAATCACCTACAGGACTCTCCTATTTTTACAACAAAACCATGACATGACCATAACTTGAAAAAATGACATGATCATAAAAAAATGACCTTATAATGAATGTATATTGAATTGATAACAACAGTGGTCATGTGATGATAATTGTAGTGATTAGTGTAATAATTGACACAGATATACCTAAGCAATGACCTAACATACATTCTTGACAATGAATTAAATAAACATGACATTAGATTGACATTATATGACAATGTTGTATTTGAGTTGATTTTTGGAGTAACCATATCAAATTCCTATGATGAAATTCATATTTGATGCGATATCTCACTTTGAATTGAGAATGTCATAAACACTCCATGATGCTTTGACATGGAGAAGTGGACTTGACTTGATTAGGAGTAGACTTGTTTGACACCAGTAGTAATTGTACACTTAAGTGACCTTACAAATGCTTTGCAATATCTTGATATACCATGTTACATAACTATTTATAAGACATCCAACTAAGTTGACTTATATCCTATTAAGACATCATAATGATATCTAGATTTGATATTGAGATTGTCTTGGTTTGACAAGGTTGTAGTCCTATTATTGTTTTGACACCCTATCTTGAACATGCTTGGTAACTTAAATAACAATGTTAAAAGTAAGCATTTGATGATTCCTTGACTTTGACCTTATTAATGAACATTAGCATTTGTTTCGATTCCTAAGTATTGACAAACAAAATATTATTTCACACCTATATAACCTAGGGTTTCTGGGGATTTGTGTACGGTGACATATTTGTGATCTTGTAAGGTAGCAAGTAGTGAAGCGAACATCCTCTAGTTATACAACCTATTGGAGAAGGATGGATAACAGAGCTTGAACAATCAAACAACATGCTTACATATATGTTTGTAGCTCTCTCATGTGAGAACTTGAGAACACTGATTGCAGGGAATCAGGATGAACTGAGACACATTGGGTTTTGCCATCATTTGATAGTAGTGTCAAGTGGTTGCAACATCATGTGAAGCCTGATGATGACAATGTTTGAGCATTGATGACTATTCATTCATCAAGTGACATTCAGTGGCAACCAACAATTATGCAATGATTTGTAGTGGTAGTGATTTGTAGTAACAATAATGACAGTTGTGCAGTGGCAATGATACGCAGTGTTTAGTGACAATGATGTGCAATTGTACAATGATAGCTTGATGTGTAGCATCATGAAGTGACCAGTTTGTGGGGAAAGTGATCAGTGACTATCAGGATTCAACATTTATTCTACATCTTTCTTACAACTATTCTACATTGATCCAAAGTAGATGGGATCCAATGTGAAAATTCTGAAACGTGATTTACCCTTTCTTCTGTTAGAATCACCTTCAATTTGTGGCATAAGAACAATTTAGGGTGGTAGGGTGGTGCTAGGGAAAGTTATGACTTTCACAGGGAATTGTGGCATCCATTTAGTTGTGGCTGATAAACTAACAGGGCATCAAAACATCCTTTCAGACAACAACTAGTAAACAGAGTGTTGGGGCACTCATCAAGTTGTGGCTTGATTTACAAGGCATTGGGGGGTCCTTTTGGTTGCAGTAGCACATTAGGATTTAGTAGCATCTTACAAGTTGTGGACTATGAATTAGGGGGTTAACATATCCCTCAGTTGCAGCTGAAATCTTGATGTAATCAATTTTATTTTAATAGGGAGAAGAGAATTATGAATAAGTGTTTGATGGTTTTTGATTCGGAGGGGGTTTTCCACCTAAAAATCTTTGTGTATACTATTTTATATTTCTACATTGTCATATGGTGTTGTCTATGGCTTATTATTGTTTATAATTGTTAAAGAAGAATATTAATAATAAATAAAGAATAACTAATGCTCTGAAATGGATTAAAAATTGCTAATTGCTAAGAAATATTAATTCACCCCCCTCTCAGTATTTCCTAGATAATAAACCACAAGTGATTCCCATTATAACGTTTACCCCTCCATTCATCTTGGAATATGTGTTCCATGACCTCGATTTAATTTACTTACATAGAAAATCAACCCGGGGCTATTACAAAGTGGAATTGAATGCATCATACATCCTTCTTGATTGTCTGCAATCTTCTATCACTTTTATAAGATCATCCCCTAAAATGTAAAAAAAATTAGAGAAAAATTCAATCGGCCACCCATTAGGACCCAAAATTTTGTCCCAATGTAAACTGTGTAAGACATTTTGAAGCTTTTCCTCAGACACCAACACAATGAGAGTATGTTGACAACATCATTAGTGAATCTCTGAAAATGACGAGCCAAGTCTATTACCTTGGCTAGATATGGTTCCTGTTATCACCCCAAGAAACTCACCTAGGTTGTATATCAGTGATGCTCGGGAACATTAAAAATTTAACCAAATATAGTTGGATAAATGGTGGATGAATGGAACAAATGTTGCATATTCAAGCCAGATAACCACTTCTACTATGATTGACCCCAGACATGGGTGAGCACCCCTAGACTACAAGGCTTTTAACTACCTATTACTCACAGCTTGAAGATAAGGTGATAATGGAGAACACTGATCACACCAGCAGATGCACAGGACCCTGTGATGGCCGGCTGCAACTAGTTGAGAGGTCTGTAAATCTAGTTTCTAATGCATGGACAGGATGACAGCTCTCTATGCATTAAACAACAGAAACCAACCCACATGTTCTATGATACATGCTAAATCCTAACGCAGAGGTGGGAAGACAGCCCCTCTGACGCTGAACATTCACAGCAATAGAACAAATGCAAACAGGCACAGCCTAGAACAAGAAAGAGAAGTGGAAAGTGAGTAGTAAACAGCAAAAGAAACTTGTATTAGCTGGAAATGAAGACCAGACACTGCAGGTTACAAAGTAGTTACAGTCTCCAGAAGTTGAACCTTACAACAGGGTTCTCTTCATCAAACACTCATCCTCCTATTACATTTGAGTTCTGAGTATATATAGTATTACAATACAAAACATCTCTGTTAAGCAATGCGTGGAGGAGTCCATAAATGTCCACCAACCATATTTACATTTAGGAATGGCCCTCTGATACAAATCTGACTGTGTTTTGAATAGATCTGTCCCTCTCTGGTGCTCTGCGGTCCTTTTTGGGTCGGTGGAGTGAAATATGGGTGAAGCCCATAACCATTGAAGGCTTTGACTGGCTCTGTGGTGTCCTGCTTCCTTTTCGGCCATACTGTTGATTAATTGCGGTCACTGATCATTAAAATGGCTCCATCATGATTGATAAATGTTGATCTGTCTGGGGCACATCTACCTTTCTGCTCGGCCATACTGATAATTGAAGGTAGCTACCTACTGCGCTGTACTGTTGCATGCTTGCTCTGACCAGCTCCGCGCCACTGAAAAGTCCTGCCTGCTTTACCATATTTTAAATATTAACAGTTAATGCCCGCATCACTCCTCTATCGGGTCGCTTTTTGGGTCGCAATCGCACATGATAGCCGGCCAATCCTTTGTTTGAAAATACATTGAAAAATGCTGCAAAACACTGGAATTTTGCCTTTGGCGGACTTGAAAACCTATATATTTTGCTTCTCGGACCCCATCGGGTCCGGGCTTCATCGCTATCGGCACCCCCAAGGCTTCCTTTGTATTTCCTCATATTCCGTTATATAACGAAAATGTGAACAAAATCATTGAAAAAGGCCTTGGCGTGGACTTGAAGTTTTATGAAGGATCACTTATAATAATATCGGGTCTGACCCATCGGGTCGCATACATGCCTTGTACAAAGCTCTGCCCCTTTTAGAAGTGCTGACAGCGATATCGCCGCGGACCCGAAAATTTATCGAAATAACTTATAGCGCTATCGGCTTATCGCATCGCACATAACCATGCACAAGGCACTGCCCCCTTTGTGAGCGCCGATGCGATATGCCGATGCGATATCGGCGGTGTGATGTCGGCGATCGCATATCACCAAATGTATAGGCCCTGCTTCTTTTGCAAGCGCTCCATTGCGATCCGTCGATGCGATATCGACGATCGCTCATCGGTGAGGTTTCTCATATCGCTGCCACTTCCCGCCTGCTCTGACTGCGAAATGCCGACACGATCTGGACCGCTGATTGGCCAGATCCAACGGCTGATATGATTTCGGACCCTCAAGCCTGCGATTTTGAGATTTTGATGTTTTTTAGAGTATTTGCGCCTCCCGATCGTGTATTTTTACCCTCCAAAGGGCTTTCCTCCTGCAATCTTTTAAATCGGTGAAGGCTATAAGAGGACTGATAAGGCCTTTGGAGCACTTTTGTATCCATTTTTGGGTATCCTTCCATGCGCAAACGACCCGATCAGGACTACATTTGGATCCTCAAATGTGATATAGTGTAGCAGAGCTAACACGGGCTCCTTCTGGGGATGAGATCCTCCCTGTGAGGTCTCAAGAACCTGCAGATCAATGCCTTTCCCACAACAAATCAATATTAGCAAAATTCCTAGTGTTCCATTGGGCATGGAGTCTATTATGGCTATACTAACAACCGACAAAAGCAAAATATTTACAGCTTTAAGTCCAGAGACCTTAAATGACATAATTTTTCAAAAACCGCCCATTAACTGGGCCATAAAAAACTGTCTCTCCTTCCATACTTTTCAGTATGAAGGTATTGTTCCCTTGAATCTGTGAAATAACAAACGGGCCTGTCCAGAGAGCATCAAATTTTCCATGATTGCCTTTCTTTTCTTTAAAAGCATCCCATTTCATGACCAAATCCCCAACCTGGAAATTGTTTCTTTTTGCCTTCTTGTCAAAGGCTTCCTTGACCTTTTGCTGATGTGTTGCAGCTTTTTCAACCAGCTGTTCTCGAATCTGATACAATTCTGTTAAATCAGTGATTCTATTTGCCATATCATACTCTTCATTTTGCGCTGTTTGAAGCAACTTTGCCATTGGGAGTGTAAGTTAAATTGGAAAAATGGCATCAGTACCATATACCAGCTTGAAGGGAGAGCAACCTGTAGATCTCTTGATAGTCACTCTGTCCGCCCAAAGTGCATACTTCAGCTTGGCATCCCAATTCTTTTTATTATCCTCTAACAGCTTCTTAATTATCCTAATCAGACTTTTATTAGAGGATTCTGCTAAACCATTCCCTTGGGGGTAATAGGATGAGGAATGAACAAGTTTAATGCCCATCGAATCACACATTTCCACTAATTCTTTTGCCCTGAATGCTGCTGCGTTATCTGTTATTAGCTTATGAGGGCAACCAAATCTGCCGAAAATATTTTCTGATAAGAATTTCATGACCACATTATGATCAGCCTTCCTTGTTGGGATTGCTTCAATCCATTTTGTAAAATAATCAGTGGCCACTAATATCCATCTGTGCTGGCCACTGGAATGTGGGTTGATTTCACCAATAAAATCCAAACCCCACTGCTGAAAAGGTCCTTTTGCAATTATTGGCTTTAGGGGCAGGGATTTCAACTGCTGCTTACCTTCAAATCTCTGGCACTTGTCACAAGATTTAACAAAAGAAAAAGCATCAGAAAATGAAGAGGGCCAATAGTATCCGGCTTTGAGAATCTTTTGGGCTGTAGTTCTCCAGTAATGATGTCCTCCACACATGCTGTCATGGAACTGTTGCATAACTACTATTGACTGCTCTTTGTCCAGACATCTTAAAAGCACTCCAGATGGATCCCTCCAATAAAGCAAACCATCATTGATGCAATATTTTGTTGCCTTGAGTTTTAAAGTTCTTGATTGACTTTGAAAGAAATCTGAAGGGACTTCAAACCTTAAGAGAAAATTGATTATTGCAGCATACCAGCTACATGAGGCTAGGTTGTTGGGCACTGACTACTCTCTCTTCGCTTCGGCTGTCTCATGCTCCTTTGTTTGACCAATTTCTATTACATTGAACAAGATGTCAATGTCCAAAGACCCGCAATTTTCCTGAGTCAACAATCTAGCAAGCCCTTGACCCCTTACCAGCTTGGTGGGCTTCAGCTCTATGTTGAATTCTATCATTTTTGCAATCCATTTCGCTCTTTTTCCATCAACATCAGGCTGTGTCAATACATCCTTTATTGCAGCAGAGGGCACATATGCAACTATTTTGGAATGCAAGATGTATACTTGGAAAGCTTTCAAAGATTTGATAAGAGCATAGGCCTGCTTTTCAATGATATAGTACCTTAACTCAGCATCCCTTAAGTTCTTGCTGAAAAATGCCACTGGATGCTCTTGACTGGCTTCATCTTGCTACAACAGAACAACTGCGATTGTGTCCTTAGAGGCAAATGAGAAGAGATGAAACTCCTTGCTATAGTCAGGGCTTATTAAAGTAGGAGCTTGCATAATAGCCTCTTTGATGGAATCAAAAGATTTCCTTGCTGCATCAGTATATCTTACCTCTGCTTCCTTTTTCAACATGGTGGTTATGTGCTTAACCAGCTCTGCAAAATTAGGAATGAACCTCCTTACAAAGCTGATTTTGCCCAGAAAAGACTGTATATCTTTCTTTGATCTAGGGAGAGCCAAGGCCTGAATTGCTTTGACTCTTTCTGGGTCGATATGAACACCTGCAGCAGACACTACATGCCCCAAGAGTTTGCCTTCTTCCAAAGCGAATTGGGATTTTTTGGGATTGAGTGAAATCCCAAACCTTCTGCACTTCAAGAACACCTTTCTTAAATGTTGTAAATGCTCATGATGGCTGCTGGAATAGACTGTTATGTCATCAAGGTAGATTAGCACAAATTTATCCTTTTCTCCCACAAAAGCTATATCTATAGCGCGCTGAAAGGTGGCTCCAGCATTCATGAGCCCAAATGGCATTTTTGCATACATGAATGTGCCCCAAGGCGTGGTAAATGCTATATTTTCTTGATCATCTGGATGCACAGCGATTTGATTAAAGCCTGAAAATCCGTCTATAAAAGACATTACTTTGGCACCTGAGACTTGCTGCAACAAATGCTCCATTTTTGGCAGAGGATAATTGTCCTTTTTGGAGCACTTATTTAGATTCCTGAAATCAACGCACAATCTGATTTCTCCATTCTTCTTCCTCACGACGACCAAATTCGCCACCCATTTAGAATATCTGAGAGGCACTATTATCTTAGCAGCCAACAACTTTTTAATCTCTTTCTCCACCAGAGGAAGGAGCAACGGATTCATTGGTCTCAGCTTCTGTTTGAAAGGAATAGTGTCTTTTTCAAGCGGAATTTTATGCTGAATTAC
>APFE031635508.1:0-12361 GCA_000404065.3 Pinus taeda | reverse complement strand
GAAAGTAAAAAAAGATTTACAAATTTTTTTGACAAAGACTTGTAAAAAATAAATGAATATGGAGACATTTTTCAGAATATGAAGCCACAAGTAAGGTGAATACATTTCCTCTATATCTTATATTACTTCCAAATCAACATCTTTGTCTAGAAGTAGGCAAAACTAGAAAGGTGAAAGTGAACATAGAAAGTGAAAGCTAATAGAAGAAAAATTGGTGAGTATCAAGTGAATTGAAACTATATTAAATTGTGATTAAATAAAAAATTTCTCATTTCTTTTATCAATTATATTTAAAAAAAAAAATAGTTAAAGAAAGGTGAAATGATAAAGTAAAAGTAAAAGTGGCTAATTCTTAAATTAATTAACTTGAATTTAAAAGTGGTGGAAATATTTCAAGACAATTTTGATTTGAAATAAGTTTTAAAACTTAAAAGAGAAAAAGAAAAAGGCTAAAAGTGAATAGGGAAAAAAGCAGAGCCAAAAAGGTGAAAGCGAATAGAGAAAGAATCAGGAAATGTGAAAGCTAATAGAAGAAAAGTTGGTGAGTATCAAGTGAATGGAAACTATATCAAATTGTGATTAATGAAAATATTTCTCATTTCTTTTATTAATTGTATTTAAGAAAAATAAAATGGTTCAAGAAATGTGAAATGAGCAAGCAAAAATAAAAATGGCTAATTCTTAAATTAATTAACTTGGAGTTAAAAATGGTGAAAATATTTCAAGTTGGAATAAGTTTTAAAACTTGAGAAAAAGAAAAAGGGAAACAATGAGATTTGAACATTGTTCTCTATTGGATTATTTTTAAAGCCCATCATCAAATCACTACACCAATTTTTATTTAAAACAAAAGGAGAAAGGGATTTATATTTTCTTTTAGATGAGTACTTCACATATTTAAAAATTTGAAAAGGATTTGTTTGAAGAATTTATTTGACTGAAAAACAATTATGACTTCAATAGTTTCCATAGTTTGGAGTTGTTCTTAGTGGAAAGAGAAATATCAAGAGTGGTTTGAGTGTTTATAAAATTGGAATATTTGGGATGCATGAATGCATAATGAAACAAGGGAGCCACTGCCGTGGCGGTAGTCCCTGCAGGGGTTTGCCACAATTTAGGTGCCATTTTTCTCGAAAAAACTTATATTACCATTTAAACTAAAGTTTTAACCTTAAGCTCGAATTCTTGGAGTGTTGCCTCCTCTCATTCAACGAAGATGTAATTAAAAACAATCATAATTTGAGCAGTTGGTAAATTTGATGAGTAGGTAAATTTGATCAGTAAGCAATGCTCCAATTAGAGACAAGCTAGCAGTATTAATAAACATAAATTTTACCAGGTCATTCACAAAGCATTAGTGCCCCTTGTTATGGCATAGGACTTGGATATCCGGATGAGCATTGCAACTATGGATTCCAATAGATTTCCATCCGTCCCAATTGAGAATTTATGTTGTCTAGCCCAAAAATGCAAATAAGAATGGAACTGATATCTAATGGTTGAGTGATGCAAACATTGCACCTTCTCCTGACATAGAGCTACATATTATGAATCTGAGTAATTGTATCTGAGTAATTCTATATATAATATTATGTACAAATTTTTAGTGGGAGAAACCCACAACTGCAGACCCAAACACCGACTTTCCGGTTAAATCTATCTCCCTAATTCATTTATTTTTCTTATAAAAAGAATATTATGCATTCATTTTTCTTATAAAAAGAATAATATACATTCATTTTGTGAAAATTTATATTATTCATTACTTTTGTGTGAAAGATAAAAGTAATTGAGATTTTGTAGAAACTTTTCTTCCAAAATGAACTTTGGAACCTGTTCATGTCGTTGCCTCATTTTGGAAGTTGGAAGTTATTAATGCATCAGACTGTATTGACATCCTATTGAAGGATATGGTTGTCTACTTATAGTAGATATCATCATCCACAACCTCCCATGTTTCGTAACTATTTATGTATAATAATGGCAAAGAAAAATGAACCTTTGGACCCTGTTGATGTCGTTGCCTCATTTTGGAAGTTGGAAGTTATTAATGCATCAGACTGTATTGACATCCCATTGAAGGATATGGTTGTCTACTTATAGTAGATATCATCATCCACAACCTCCCCTGTTTCGTAAGTATTTATGTATAATAATGGCTAAAGTTTCGTAAGTATTTCTATATAATAATGACTAAAAGAGAATTTAAGCATTTCTGGGTAACAATCATTGAAAGATAATTTTAAATGAAGCAATCTATATTTGATAGAGGATATCTGATAAAAGACATCGATATTAGGCCATAAAATATCAATTCTATCCTTTTAAAATTGGAAAATATTTGTATATCGGAAAATGTACTTGAAATGTTGTTGACCTGTTGTTGTTTACTCTTTTGATTCATTTAAAGATCCAAAAAATGATCCATATATGTAAGAGCATACCTTCAATTTGCAGCAACGCCAATTCATCAATGTCTAAATGGGCAGATAAATTGGAAGATATATGTAAGAGCATATTTAAATTTGCAACAACAGCTAAATGGAAAGTTGCATATAAATGTGAATCTAGATAGACTTTCAACAACGACATAATAATTTTAGTTTGCAGTAGCTGCTAAAAGGAAAGCAACAACATACCTTCAGTTTGTAGCAACACCTAAATGGAATTAATTAAAATATTAAAAAAATAATTAAAAAAAATTAATGAGAAACTAAATAAATCATAATTAGAAGATATATCACTAATAAGATTTAAGTAATGTTTTTGAATATGTCATTGCCGGCTTCACCTTTGCACAAATTAGACCAACCAGGTGTAACACATTACATTTCACAATTTCGTCATGTCTTTACTTCCTTATTCATAAATGAAATTACTTTTAAACATCTAATAGGAGATAGGCTATTAGCCAGACAGGGCAACATGCCCTTATTTCTTGGTCTAGAGATGACCTTATTATTTTATTATTAGACATTTAGCGTCTTTTGCGAGATGAATTCTGTTTTGCCAATATTTCCCTAAAGTTAGGGTATTAATTTAAGAGAAGATTGGTTAATGAAAATGAGATATAAAATGAGGAACTAACCAACCGTTGTAAGTATAGGAGGGATAAATAATTCCGTTCATGTCCTTGTCGAAGAACGCACAATGTTGTTGGAGAATGCTCATCTTCTTATTATCGTAATCAATGTTGTTGGAGAACGCTCATCTTCTTATTATCGTAATCCGTAGACCCATTTATATGTTCTGGATCTACTGCTTCCAAGGCTCTTGCTAAATCTGAAAAGTGAACCCACACCACAGCTAATACATGTTAATCATATTCAAACAATAAAATGGTTATATATATTAAGTTTGCATAAAATATAATGCTAATAACATTCCAACAATATTAAGGTTGCATAAAAAATACAATGATGGTAAACCATAAAATGTAATTAATAATAATGTGATTTAAAATTTTATAATAATTTTATTATATATAATTCATATTTATATTTGATAAAATTAAAAATAAATAAAATATCTGATGTTATTATTTTATTTATAATTATTATTTAAATTTATTAAATTAATCAAATATAAAATATATTTATATAATTGTTGTACTGATTTCTATATAATTGAGTTATACTTAAATATTTTGCATAAATATAAAAATATATCTAGCAACTTAATTATCAATCTCTTTAAATTTTAAATTTACAAATTATAGATTCAAATTTTGTCCATTTGAATTTCTGAAGTCTGTGATCAAAATTCACTTGAATTTACAATCTAAGTGCCAGTGTTACATACAAGGCACTGGCATTTGTTCCTGCAGGTGGGTGTTCAATCTCCTTTGTGCAGTGACAGGCGCCCGTGCAGCGAGTGTTTGTGGGGAGGCTTCCGAAGGTTTCTCCTCCATATTTCACTTCGCTGCCAGACTTTCTCTCCGATGCTATAAATAGAAAAAGGAAAATGCTTATAACACACCTGCTCAAATACACCTTACACGAACAAGCTTCAACAATTGGGCAAAGACATAGTAACTAAATTTAAACACAGAGGCTCTATATAATGGGGAGGAAAAGGGACGAGTGGGGTTACCCTTTTTGGTGAACCACGAACAACCAAGTAAAATAATTATGAGGTGACTAGTTTCTCCGTAGTCGATAATACTACTACCTTCCCTTCTACGTAACCATGTCTGCCAGCACTATTCCGTCCTTTTTAAGTCATCTTTGCCTTGTACGTCATATTGTAGTCTTTGTTAGTGTTAATTATGGAAATTTTTAAATAATTTTAGTGTTTAGTTTCAAGTATATATATATATTTTTTCTTAATTTTATTTTAAATTTAAAATAAGTATAACATATTAGGAATAAGAGTTTGTTTTTTTGGGAGGTAAGAAAATAAATTAATGGCCTAAAACCCAGAAGCATCTTGCAGTGGTGAAAGCCTGCGCTTTTTCCAGGGTAAAAAAACATATAGTTTTTAAAAAGTTACACATGGTTTTTAAAATGTTATATTTATATATAGATTTATAAATACAATTTAAATGCCTGTACTCACCTATAATAGGTTTTTCCAGGCTAAAAAAACATATAGTTTTTAAAGGGTTACACATGGTTTTTAAAATGTTGTATTTATATATAGATTTATAAATATAATTTAAATGACATATAATTGCAATTTTATTTAAAAATATGAGCGAAAACATGTCCCTTTTTATGGACTACCAGTGAGACCACTAGCTCGTTATTTTAAGTAGCTTGAGCCAGCCTCCATTCTCAGATAGAAGCGACATATAGCTATCTTGATTGCCGGTTTGACTAAAAAACATATAATTTTTCAAAAATTACATATAGTGTTTAAAAAACTACATATGATTTTTAATTGTATAAATGGGAAGCTAGATAGAATTTTCACAGCGACATACTACTTTTAATTTGCAATAGCAGTTAAATGGGAAGTGGTTAAACTGGAAGGGAATAAAATTTTTCGTCTCTTCTCAACCTCGGTAAATTGCAAAGAAACCCAACACCCCGCCTCGAAAGATTAGGAGACAATGATAATGAAATCAATTTTTCGAATAAATATCTCGTGAAACGATGTACTCAACATTAATGTGCTATTTACACTCAAACACCGAGAAAACACGAAGTGTACCTGTTTGCCAAGAAACGAACTCTCAGAGGACAAAAGGAAGCTGTACGAACGACTTTACCGCGTATCACACAGGGCACACCCTTCCGTTTCAAGAGTAAGACGCAGACGGCGTCATATAGACCATCTTCAAATAAGTTAAACAATAAAAGATTGGTCATATTCGTATCTTTTGGCTAAAACTGCAAAGCAACCCAAAACCGCCTGAAAAGATTAAGAGACAGAGATGTAATCAGCTCCTTCAAAAATTCTTTGGTGAAACAATGTACTTAAAGCTAACGCTGCTATCACAAATCAGCTCTTTCAAAAATTCTTTGGTGAAACAATGTACTTAAAAAAGCTAAAGCTGCTATCACAGCCTCAAAAGATGAAGAGAGAGATATGCAATCATACTTAAAATTATCTGCTGAAACAATATACTTAATACTGCAATTGACGCTCAAAGGCCGACAAAGTGCAGAGTGTACCTGCCTGCCAAGAAACTAACGCTGGGAGGATGACTATGAAATATCATTTCTGATATTCATCTTCTAATTATATCCTTGATTTTCCTCTACTTAGACAATGAATACACCGTCCTCCACAAGAATAAGCTCTTCCTCTTTTGATTTTCTGTACAAACAACAACACCTAGTTTACAAAAATAGATCCTAAGTCACAGAAATAGAATGAATCAACATTCAATTTACAAATATAAAAAAGGTAGGGTTTGTGAGTAAAAACATAGCAGAGCCAAATAACGAATATAATTTACAAAAGGAAATAAAAATAAATTACAAAAGGAAATAAAAATAAACGAGAAATGAGGATACTTACTTGAAATGCATTATAAAAACCTGCGTCCAACTTGTAGTGAAATTATTCAATTTCCAAGTCTCAAGTGAAATTATTCAATTCCCAAAAGGAATAAAAATAAATTACAAAAGGAGATAAAAATAAACGAGAAATGAGGATACTTACTTGAAATGCATTATAAAAACCTGCGTCCAACTTGTAGTGAAATTATTCAATTTCCAAGTCTCAAGTGAAATTATTCAATTCCCAAGTCTCGGTTCAGTATTTCTTTCAGGTTCATACTCTATAAACCTTCGACCTTCAACCTCTATCATCTTCACAGAAACAACAGCTGGACACACAACATTTAACAGATAGACAGCCACAAAAATTCACAAGGACAACACATCGAACAAGACATTGTTTTAGTGGCATACATAATTCCAGCGAGGTGACAACAATGTGGAAGCAGTCACGCAATGAAGACACTGAGACAACTAGCGAGCCAGGTGCACGTCATGGAAAGGCAATGAAGACAATGAGACAGCTAGCAGACCACGTGACAATTAGCGAGCCAGGTGCCAACTTCATGGAAACGCAATGAAGACAGTGAGACAGAGAGCCGACCACGTGCCAACTTCCTGCAAATGGTTTGACAACCAAAAGTTTCGATATGCAAAATTTGAGAGTTTAGATATCCAAAGTTTATTACTTTTTTGAACTCATATAAATGTTTATCCAAACTTTGGAATTAACTGCAAACCAACCAAAGTCTAGATATCCAAAGTTACTTTTATGTGCTAGCCAGCTAAAGTCGAAACATCCAAAGTTTTCGTTGATGCATGAATAAAAACTTTAGGATATCCAAAACTAAATTGCATTGGGATGCGTGAGGCTTGCAATAAGACCCCAAAAGCTATGGACCAATAAAAAAGAACTTAATACATTTTATATTATTTTTTTATACTAAAACTTTGGTTAAAGTTTTGGTGCAGATATATATTTCTGGTCAAACAAAAAATTAATATACATTCAACGCCATATCGATCGCTAATAGTCCCACGCAAGGACTAATAAAACTTGTAAAAAATGTAGTGTGGTTAGCAAAGCTCATATAGTTAAATGGTGTGTTAAAAGTCACAAGTTCAAATCTTTATGCTTGCTAATTTTTACAAAACAAAAAGGGAAGTTAATTTTGGACGTTGTGATACTCACTACAATGGTTGGGAAGCAAGAAGACAACATTTTGTTTGCAACAATCTGATAATTTTTTTGTTGGATTGATGTTGTAAACGAGTGCATTTTCAGTTGAACCCAACACCTAGTTAAATCATCGTAAATTTGTTTGTATTGGGTGCATTTTCGGTGGTAGTCGACACACCTTTTTTTAAAGTTGATTGCTGGAGAAAATGACCAAAATCGATGATTTTTTAAAATTATTAAACAGTTTATTGTCATCTAGTATTCATAATAGTGTCCAAGTTAGCAAAGACACACTCTTTGACATCCAAACATGTTTGCAAAATGTTAAAAGAAAAACTGAATTCTTGGAGCTAGAGTCTCAGTTGCAGCGAGATGAACTACATTAATTATTGTAAGAAGAATTTTGAACCTGTTCTTTCTTAGAAGAATAGTTTGTTTGAGCCTGGTCATCAGTCAGAAAATGATTAGAGTAATGAAATGATTTCAAGAGTAAATTTGGGTGCAGCGGAAATTCATGTTCAGGCAAGTGTGTGAAAGTTATTTTCATACACATGTGAAACCTATCATTACCAAGACTTTTATAAGACCGTGGGAAGAGATTACACATAATAAACACAGAACTGGTTTGGGATATAATGTCATAGATGTATCTTTTTACATTCCAGATTTCGCTAAACCTATATAATTCCGAAGTGCTAGATTTATGGATGGTGTTGTTCCAAAACAAGTTCATAGATGCCAACAATGTAATAGAGTTGGACATGTGAAAGATAATTGTTTTGATCTTCACCCATGTGAGCATTGTGGAAAACACAACCACATACAAATAGATGTTCTAGAAAGATTGATTGTTTCTTGGGATTGGACAAAAATGACCAAGAAGATTTACAGGTCATACTGAAGAATATGTTTGAGAGTGATGACCATCCTTGCAGTGATGAATACTTCTCACCTTGTGTCCAACAAGGGGGGAATTATTAATGGTCTTCTACAGGTTTTAGTTCGAGATGTCAAGCGAGACTGAGTCAACGATCTACATTGAGCCTGAGCCACAAATTATATCAGTTAAAGCTAGAGTTATGAGACTTAAGTTTTTGTTGATTGAGTTGATTGAGTTGTTTGTGAACGAGAAGTTCCATATTTGGAATTGTTCGAGAAACTGCAGTGATAGTTCAAGAGTTTGTGGTCACCTTAAAACCACATTTTTGGTTGTTCTAAGAACTGTTATGAAGGTTCTAGAGTTAGTCTTGGTTGAGACCTTAATTTCTCCCATATTGGTTTGTGGTCATCCCTAAAAACCATTTCCTGAGAGGCATTCAACACTTGGATGGGATGCATTTTTTTCATTTTGAGCTCTCATTCTTGGACTTTGGTACATCCCCTCAAATTAAGGGGGGAATGTTAGGCAACTAATCCCCATGATTAAAGATTAAGTTAGTTTTTATTATTTTGTGTAGTTATTGGAGTCCGAGAAGACCCAAAAACTAATTCAACTATTTCCTATATGTATTTATATGTACACAATGTACATCATTGATAGAGATCAATTAATATATAATTTATTTGGTTTCCAGTTTGATTTTTTAAAATAACTTTCCCGGGTTTAGGGGTTCAATTTCAAAGAGGCTTGTTGACCAATAATATAATATAGTTGTGTTCGTCTTTGGGAATTTGAATTCCCAACCAACTGGCCTTACTGCACCATGAGCACTTGCTAAACCATATTCCTTACCTACATGTTGAACATCTGGACTATCTTTTCCACCTATAATGAGGCACATAATAGACTAGAATTTTTGCCTTCCTAATGAATCCCCAACAAATGCAATTGTTTTTTTGTGCATTCTATAATTTATACACACAAAATAACTAGTCATGTCTAAGTCCGGTCAAATATTAAACAAATTTACACTATAAATGGTGGAAAAATATAACCAATAGGGTTTCACCAACCTTTAAAAATAAAATTTAGAAATGTCAACAGAATACATACATGTGTGTAAATAATGAGGAGAAGGGAAAAAGCTTAATTATCCCCTACGTAGTAAGAAAGTACTTCCCTTCAAATTCAGGCATGTTAGAGTTATTAGGTTGCCACCAATATATTTCATAAGAAAAATCAACCTGCATGCCGACATTCTTGATAATCAACGCTTACACATCTTGCCAGAATATATCTGCCTCCTGCTATCCTGGACCCATTTTCCTTTAGTATAGTCACATACTGAAAGAAAAGCACAAAGATTGCAATTTTAATAAAAATCACTAAATGAAATTTGTGCATTTGATTCAACAGTTGATATCAACTTCAATTTCATTTTTTGCTAGGTATATTCTAACAAAATTGCAGTTGTGATTGAGGCTCTTTGAAGTTATGAGATTTTTCCTAGTGGTGCAACTGTCAAGCAAGGTACTAACCTCTCTTCTTAATAGCTGATAACTTTTCAACCTTTGTAGGAAGTAATTATTCAGCAGTAATGACAGAGAAATTTTCAATTGTCGAGGATTTCTATTTTTCATCTAAGCTGGATTTCATATTATCACCCTCTGGAGAGGACAAACCTCCAACCAAAATATTTTTTTCTGAACTAAAAGGGGAATTTTCAATCAATGTTTCTTCGACCGGGCTAGATGGTGATTTTTCTACTGATAAATATTTACTTGCATTAGATGACAATCTTGAGATGCTCGATAATTCTTTCGCTGATATGGAATTAAGTTGCCTAGTTGACAAAGATGGAGAACTTTCCATGACTAGAGGTGTGTATGAAGATGAACTTGTTGAAGTAGTTAATGTTAGATATTGTTATTGCTATAAAATATTAGAAGATATTTAATGAATGCCCGAGACGAGAGAACTTTTAAAAATTGATACCATTGTCATCCAATAACTCCAAAAATATTTCATTTGGTTCAAAACAGTGATAGATCCGCATGTCACAAAAATGACAACCAAAAAATTAATGAAACCAATAAAGTTAACTCTACTTTCCACTAAGCACTTAGCGATCAAAGATATGCCAAAAATAATTCAAATACTCTTTTAGAAACAAAACAAAACAAAAAGATGAAAAAGGACATGACCAGAGGAAAATATAATTTAATGAACGAGATGGATCTTAAAGGAAAACAATAACCAAAAGATGAATATAAACACCTCGAGAAAAGCATGTATGTCATATTTTAATTGTTTTATGTTTTGATTTTTTTTTTTCTTTGTTGTGTGTTAAATTTGTGGAAACTCAACAGAAATTTGTGGAATTTGTTAGATTTATAAATTAGTTGTAGGTGGTGTGATTTAATGAGTTTTTGTGGTTACTTGTTTTCTGTTTATTAACATTTTTAAGAGACCTATAATTTCCAATGATTTATGCAAGTAGCATTGCATTTATTAGCTTTTTCTTTTTTTCAATGGTTGCACTTGGGGAGAAGTTGTTGATTAGAATCATATTTGTCTATCCCTTTTAATGGTTATGAAGTTAGTGATGTTGTAGTAATGTGCCTTAGTTTACTATGTTGAAATTTGGTGGAGTAGGTTTTGCCTTTTATTGCAAAGCCATTTTGTTTTAATTTGATGTTTGTTATCATTTTATCATTTTACAAAGTCGATTTGAAATTTAATAATAATTAATCCTGAAAAGGCCAGAAAAACACAAGGTGCTGACAATTCAAAAACATAGAGATTTATATACCAACTAGAAGTGTGCATACCCCGAGAGTGCAAACAACTTGCCTAAGCTAAATCGAAGTTGCATGAAACAGGGATGCAAAGTATTTTTCAAACCAACACAATTCCTAAGCATGAATTCTCAAAAGCTTAAGATAAGAGGAAAGTAGCTTTGGTGTGTATGTGTGCGTGCTTGTCTTTGCACAAGCAATCAAGAATTCTATAAAGATTAAGATAATAGGAAAGTGATTTTGGTGTGTATGTGTGTGCGTGTTTCTTTGCACACACTAAGAAAGACGGACAATTGCCTTCTAGTGTTCTAGATATTCTCTTTGATTTTACAAAAGTAGTATATGCTTTTAACGAAAATATGAGAGACAATCATTCATTGATCTAAGGACGAAAACATCATGCAATATGTAAAAGATTTTCAAAGCATTTTCTCACTATAAAGTATGAACACTAAATAGAAAAGATCACATACTAGTTAACAAGAAGAAAACTAATTAGAGGAAGAAATACCAGATTAAATAATAGTGTTTGATGTTATTTAATCCTTTATGTTGTCATTTTATCGTTTACAAATTATATTTGAAATTTAATAATATACTTTTTATTATTCAAAATGTATTTTTTTAATATTAAATGAATTAATATTTTGAATTTTTTTTGGAGTATTTATTTTATAATTTTATTAAATTATTTTTATTAATATAGTAAATTTTTAACTATATTTTGGAAAATTTTAGTTAGAAAATATACATAGAAAAATGTCACAACATATAACATTTAGACTATGTTTATTAAATCAAATCTATTATGAGATATTTGAATTTATTTTTTGAATTACTATTGTAATTTTATAAGGTCTTATCCTTGTTGGAGGTGAAAAACAACATGGTTGATCAATGCTAAGTAATTATAATGATGTCACATAAAGAAAAAGAACATTGGTCATTTTGATTTTTTCCTTATGATAAATATGTGAAAATTTTTAACATAATTATTAGTCATTTTATTTTTTTCTTTATGATAAATATGTCAAAAATTAACATAATTATGTTATTGAAGAGTAGTTTTTTAATGAAGTCTTTATTGGTGAAGGTTTAATTTATTATGAGAACATCGCTCTTGAAGGGAAAAATTTGAAACCTAATGTTTTTTTACAGGAAGCATAAAGACCCAAAACATTAAAAAAAAAAATGTATGACGGGTAAAAAAGAATCCAAATTCCAACCCTGCTTCAAACCTTCGTTTGTCGAAAGAACACTCAGAAATGGGGCTCCTTCTAGTCCCCAAACAATAAATGTGGTGCAAACCAATGCAATAAGTGCGAAGGAAACTTGCTTCCCTCACAATATCGACAAAGATACCCAGCTTGTCATTGTCTCTGTTGTACTAGAACCTATTTATCATTAGACAAACTAGAGGATTTGAAATACTACAGATCCGTCCAAGCCAAATATTTCTTCAGGGGATAGAAATGGCGGTAGAAGTTTTATTATTTCCAGCCCTCATTATCAGTGTCTTAACGAAAATTCGCCGCTAACGGATTAAATCCCTTTT
>APFE031635507.1:27579-61240 GCA_000404065.3 Pinus taeda | reverse complement strand
TTGAATCATCAAAAAATCATTCATTTGTGTAATGTAAAGGAGGTTGCCCCCTCGAAGAGGCTGAATTCTAAGGCGTTGATCTATCTTTTCTATCTTTTTGTGAGCTGGTTTCATAACAGGGTCAAAACCTCTCTTCTTGAGAGGAAAACCCTCAAGAATTCTTCTCTTCTTATAGAATGTTCAGATGACGAATTCCAACACCTAAGTCCCTTGTCAAAGACCCCTTCAAGACCAAGTCAACTTTACTTCTTGCTCAACTTTTCTTTTCAAAGTCAACTTCCAGTAACTTCGGCCTAACAACTGCCAACAACATCGACCTCCCCAACAACTTATTCTGCAACTTTGATTTCCCCAATAGTTTCTTTCACAACTTCAACTTCTCCAACAGTTCCTTCTGCAACTTCGACTTCCCCAAAACTTTTGCAATTTTGGTCTAGCAGCTACTTTAGAAACCCTAACATGAGAGAGAGAGAGAGGTCCAAAACTTCGATCTTGATCCTCTTCTTCTTCTCCTTGGTTTTCGTCCTTTTATTCTTTCTTGCTTGATAAAATATCTCATTAAATGAATTAGAGGTTCCCTTATATATCGACTTCTTAGGAGGTCGAATTGTTGTCCATGAGACCGACTTGATCCTTCTTGTAGGCTAACTTGTTTGACAAGGTCTTGGAAGGTCTTTATGACACTTTTGACTTTACAAAAAAATTCTTAACAAGAGACAACATGCCCAAAGGGGTCTTACATGTATGACAATGACTCTTTTGACTTCATAACTCTATAAAAAACCTAGAAGCCCTCAATGGGTGCATGACCTATAAATAAATTTATCTTGAGCATGAAACCCATGCATCAAGAATGACAATAATAAATTTCTTCTCTCTTTAATATCAAAGATATAAAATCATGATTACAATAAACATTATGAAGACCAAACCTAGTTACACATTTCTACACCAAGAGGGTCATGAAGTTCTTTTAAGGGGGCAAGGAATTCCCTCAGTTGTAAATTTTATGAAATAAAATTAGGAAATTTTATGTATATACAAGTTTCTAGATTCTAGAAGAATCTGGGGGGTTAGTTTGTTTTTGTGAGTTGGTGTTTAGGCCAAATGGGCCTTTAATAAGGTAACACCTGTAGAGTGATGTGTCTATAGTGTTGGGACAAATGTCCAAACACTTCTGAGTTTGTTAAGATATTTCCTTGCTATGGAGCTATATGTCAATGTACTATTAGAAGTCGGGCAGACAAAGTCTCAGAAGTAGAGCAAGATGGAGCTTGGGAAAGGCAACTTGAAGAAACGTTGCGTAAGGTCTCTGTAAATATATCTTGCTAAAGAAATATAATGTGTGTTGTGCTTTAAATATAAGGGTTGTCGTGAGGAAGCTCGAAATAACTATTACACTGGAAAAATTAGTATTCAATTGCAATTGTTAGATTGTTGATGTTTCAGAGGCTTGTTCGAGACACCAGAGCGGTTCAAGAGGGGAGAGGGTCGATTGAGTGCGAATCAGGGTTATTTTAATGAAATTGTCTACTTATTTATTAATGTGTGTGTCGCCTCTGTGTGCTTGGGAAAATGTTGGTCAAGTTATAGTATGTTATAATTATTTCCATTGTCTTCTTCATGACTCATATGTTAAGCACCATTATAATTTACTAGAAGAAACCTATGGAAACCCAACACAACACTTGTATTGTATTCTCTGCGTGTTGGTGTTTTTGCTTTGTTTTCACATTTGAAGAGGTTCCCCCCATATTTATGTTACAGTTTCGATCAGTGCAAGCAGAAAGATGATTTGTGTCTCTTTGGGGTACATGTAAAGACACGTATTCCACGAGACTGAGTTAAGGATGTAGTGACTGATTGCTAGTCATGGTAGAGACCAGGGGTTAATTCCATGTGATATATTGGTCGAATTCATATAATTCAGAACGTAGAAATTCAATTTGTAAGTTGTTGCAGGTGGGCTTGACCTCATATCCTGGACTATTGTTTATCCAAGTCTTGACTGCGCTTGGGTTCAACTACATCCGAGTCTCAACATAAAATCCGGTTATAAGAAACATATCCAGTTGGAGGAGCAGATTCGAGAATCTAGCTTGTGGCATAACACAACATTCACAAAGTTTTCGGACTATCGGATTGAGCCAAATATTTAGGTTGATTCAGTGTTGCATTGAAGCCCTGAACTCAATTACCTTATGGGCCTTGTTGACCACTACGTGTCAATGACCCATAGCAGTACACTCCCTTTTTCGCAAAAGGGATAGCGCTTGATCGATGTGTTCCTACCATCTAGCTATCATCATCAACCTAAGGATCGTCTTATAATGTAAACCCAGTTTGCATGTGTATAATGTAAATAATCTCAGCAGATCCGTGTCGTGTATGTAATCACCTAGGTAAACCTACTTTTTTGGTGACGATCTACATTCTGGAAGGATTTTTGTCTCATCGATCCATTCTCAGATGGTCGACAGAGTTTTCCTTCAGCATTACCCCAAAGTCGGAGTGAATTTTGTCACTGGGATCTTAAGGGAGTCCTAGTGTTCTAGGTCGAGTCTATGTAAAGGTGATTTGGGAATAATCCTAATTATTTGGTTAGGTTATTTTATTACAAATTGCTTGATCTGCTAGATTATATTTGTGTCGCAGATCTGGGTAGTCTGTGAGGGTCTTTTTCAGATGGGTTTTTCCCTTTGAGATGTAAAAAATTTAAAATCATGATGTAAAGTGTCTTGAGGGTTAGAAAAATAATTTATCCCCTCATAAGTTAATTAATTAAATTTTCTTGACAAAATTAATTAAAATCATAACCCAGAAATTTAATTAATTCTAGGTCCTAGGTAAATTTAAATTCTCCGAAGGAAAAATTCATTGGTCCTTAAAAATTAAATTTTAAGAGGTCTAAGGACTAAGGTAAATTGATCATTTTGCTAAATTTTAAGCCTTTAGTCCCTAGGGTTAAGTCAAAGTCAAAATTTTGAGGAAATTAATTCAAAATTTTAATTTTTGAATTAACTAAAATGCATTTAATTGAAAAATTCGAATTTCCTCAATAATTTAAAATTTCAACGGATGAGATTAAACGAAATTTTGGTCCTCATCAACGGTCAAGATTGCTTTGATGAGGATCATTCGAACTAGCTGTTGGAGGATTTATCTTTAAATAGGAGGTCATTTGTCAGTCAATTCATTCGATCTCTGGATTGTGTACTAAGCTCTCAAGCTCTCTTGTATACTTTTTTGAATTAATGCAAAAGTCTTTGGGGTTTAAACATGTTGTAGTGTTCCTCTTCATGAATTTATGGTAACATTGTTTTAATTTTTGCTTAATATTATATGAAAACTATCAATCAATAGCTCTCTTAGAATAATCTGAATACAAGTATCTTATTCAGTTTGTTGGATCTAGGGTAACATTTTTAATTTTGATTGAAGTAGCAGGTATCCCTATTTCTTCAGAATTTTATTGTTGTTCTATTTCTCTACTTGATTTGATGGTTGATCTAGTGTTTGTAGATCTCTCAGGTTCTCATTGAGCGTTTGGGGATAGTTTTCGGTTGGACCAACCAACTCTCAACACATATTTTCTGAAGAGCCTACTTCATATAAGCCTCAGGATTTATCTAACGATTTTTTTTTTTGGTTGGCTTGTTTCTTTCCTTTTTTTTTCTTTTTTTTTTGTTGTTTATTCTTTTGTTTTTTTGTTTATTGTTTCCTCCAAGGTGTTTTTGGGTTAGTACCTCGCTAAAATTTCAAAATCTTTTAAATATTTTGTGGAAATTTTGATAGATCTGGCTATTAAGAGCCTTAGATTATCAGATCCGGGAACAGAGTTGGACCATACCCCTCAAATCTGATAGATCTGTAAATTATTTGTATAGATCTGTATTTTATTTATATAGATCTGTATTTTATTTGTATAGATTTGTTATTTACTTGTGTAGATTTGAAATTTTTGTAACATAATTTTGAATTTTAACACTTGGGTTTTGGGATTTTGCTCTATTTTTGTACATATTGGGTATTGAGTTTTTCTCTTTTTACTTGTGCAGGAATAGATCTGAGAAATCAACCAAGAAAATCTTCAGATCTGAGCTAGATCTAGACCCTGGAGGTCAAGATCTGGGCTCAAAGATTGTTTGCAGGAATAGATATGAGAAATCAGTCAAGAAAATCTTCAGATTTGAGCTAGATCTAGACCCTAGAGGGCAAGATCTGGGCTCAAAGATAGTTTGTAGGAATAGATCTGGAAAATCGGCCAATAAAATCTTCAGATCTTGAGCTAATTCTAGACCATGAAGGGAAATATCTAGGCTCAAAGATTGTTTGCACGAATAGATCTAGGAAATCAGCGAAGTAAATTTTTAGATCTGAGAGATTTTCAAGTAGATTTGGGAGTTTTGAGATAGATATAGGCTCTGGAGGGCAATATATTGTCCCTAATATTTTTGCAGAGCCAACCATTAAATATTTTACAATAAATCTAAAGATCTAAAGCAAAATAATTTTTTCAGAACAAGGGTTTCAAGTTTTGGGGCTCCTAA
Organism: Pinus taeda; assembly: GCA_000404065.3. Lineage (NCBI taxonomy): Eukaryota > Viridiplantae > Streptophyta > Pinopsida > Pinales > Pinaceae > Pinus > Pinus taeda. The sequence goes on along the minus strand of APFE031635507.1, from coordinate 56,690 downwards.
ACCCAAATCTGCCCGTCTTCTAGCCCAACGCTAGTTCTATTGGCCCTAATGCTAGTTCTATTGGGCCTAGATTCCCCTTGCTCCATTTCTAACTTGAAAATTTGATTTTCTGAAGCTAATCATTGGTGAGTTTTTGCAGAAAATTTGGTAAAAATTTGTGTTTCAGATATTGATTTTTTTTTGGCAACTGGGCAAGTGATCTTCAAGGCATAGGGCCTAAGGTTTTGATCTCTAAACCATCTTTTTTCTCACTGTTTGCTACATCAGTCATATACCTTTCTAATAGTGGTGAAAAACACATCTAAGTGGTTTGAAATTAACGAAAAAATTGCTAAATACATTAATAAGTCATTTATGTTTGATGTGTATCAAGAAATTTGGCCTAGATCTACATTTTGGGTCACTGTTATCTTTGAATAATTTTGTCTCTGAAGTCTGAAATATAACAATGGAAAAATTTCATGTGGGTTAGCCTAAAATCAGTTCCTAAGTTGTTTAATACATTAAATAATTAATTTCTTGAGTTGGGCATTCATCATTAGGCTTATTTCATGTTTAATTGCTGGCTGTAATAAGTATATCAGATCTGATATAATTTTGGAAATCACATCATAACAGGCTGAATTTTTTTGATAATTCATGTGAGCAAGTTTGGAAAAATTTCGATAAATTTTTGGCATAAAGATATCATTGATAGCTTATTGTTTTCATTGTCATATTGTTGCTGTCATAAATATTTTCTTACTGTTGTCCTAAAAATTAATTTCTGAAAATTAAGCACTCTGTCATGGAATTGTGATAAAATGCATATCTTTTGTTTCACAAACTGAGTATTTTTTTGAGCATCTGTTGACATTGATATCGAATTAAAAAGTTGTTTTTGTTCTCTTTGAGCTAAATTGTATCAAGAAGGTTTGAAATAAGCTGGTGTTTTAACTATAGTATCTTCAGGAGTTTATTTTCTAAGTCTTCATCTAAAAAAGGGCGAGCATTTCATTTGGATAGTTGAGGTCTTTTGTGGCATAACTGTTTTCCCATTCTCGAGTCTAACTTCATCTCATCTTTTGGTGCATTTGCATATAAGTTAACTTTGCATAGATAAAATTTACTTCCAAGCATAAGCTTGGTCGATAGACAGATAGATCTCCATCCGTCTTTTCTTGAGAAGCCTGTTTTAATAGTACTTAAAACGGTGACCTTGCAGTCGTTAGAGCCACAATTATCTGCAGCGCCGGAGGCACTGGGTATGTTAGAATTTCAGGAGAGGTATCGTTAATCACACTGTAGTGTGCTTCTCCTGATCTTCTCTCTGCCAATTACTATGAAATTAGACTCAACACAAAAATGGTTGAAGGGTTCACATTTAAATAGGCATTTAATTAAAATTAACCAAGATTCTTGCATCTCACATTAGTTTTAGGATTTGCATTTTATATAAAATAGTCATTCATCTAAGCAGTAGTTGCTAATCGATTACTTGGTCTTAATTTCCCTAGCAAGATCGTTGACTCCATAAGGCACTGGTATCAATCGTTTAAAATCTAATCAAATCCTATAAGACTTTCCAAATCTTAATCAAGTACTTGATCGCTTCACTGTGTCTCCTGAACTGGTTGGTTCCCAACTAGTTCTTCTTCATTCCACTTTTCCATAGGGTCTACCCCCCTTAGCCTGCTGTAGGGAGACAACTTAAACGAAGAGATTGGGGATTAGGGTGATAGCCCCCGATCTGAGCCATTGTCGCGGTGCCTAGACATTCTGTGTGACAACAGGCCTGAAATCCACTACAACCATCGAGCTTTGTCATTAAATCGCAATCGTTGAGACGAGGTTCCACTCTGGTAGGTCATCCCGAAGTCCTTTGAATAAATGTGAAGGCCCAAGTGCCTCGACCGAGCTTGTAGACAAAGATTTTGGCCAATGCAGGTGTGTTTACTACAAAGTTTGGAGAATTGTTTGATGTGGAATTTGGAAACCATCGATGATGGGAGTGCGTAGTAGAAGGGAATTGGTGATTGGATGGAGTGTTCAAGTAGTGGAGTTATTGAGGTTAACCAGTGGAGTTGTGAGGTTGAAGAATGAGGCTCATCGATAGAATGACTACATAAAGAGGTTAGGAGGGCCGAGAACAAACAAGAGGAATGCATTAAGATGATAAAGGAAAAGTAAAGAGGACTAAGGAAGAGAATGATTGAGGTTCTTGAGAGGTGAGCAAAGTGCAACAACCAGAGGAGCAGAGGAGGTGAACCTATGATACCAAAAGGCTAAGCCAAAGGAGAGAATCTTGGCGAGGTGTGTTGTGGAGGCTTGTTTGCAACTCACAATGAGCATGGAAGAACTCAGAAAGAAGGAAATAACCATTGCTGGTCATGATCAGGGTTTAAGTGAAAGCCATAACAAAGTAAAGGAAGATGCCAAAGTAAATGACATAAGGATGAGAATGAGTCAAGAAGAATTTGACAAAGAGTCAACCGAGTTAAAGGAAATCCTCAACATAATATTGCAAATGCTACAAGAAAGGGAGAATGAAGACCAGAGAGTTGAATGAAATATTAAGAAGAAGATCAAGCGGCCTATTAGGCAACTGTATGCTAGGAAGTTGAGAAAAAAGTTGAAGCACTTGATGAATGTTTTGCTGAGGAGTGAGGAGCTCAAATTTGTTGAGTATGAGGGAGAGGGAGTTCACTATTGTGAACTAGAACAAGGATCACTCCTTGGTGAAGATAACAATGAAGATGGGGAGAGGAGACTTATTTAAAGTATCATAGATGGTGGGAAAACTCCAAAATAACAAATGATACTAGGAGAAATGAGTCGAGGCTCACGAGCCTCACATTTTTAAAACTAATATGTTGTGTTCATGTTCGGGTCATGATCGTGAACATAAACAATTATCAAAAACTATCATGAAAGAGGAAAATGTAGAATTGTCCTAAGGGGATAGAAGCCACAACAAAGTTCCAAAAGAAGGATATTTACAAGTGAATGAGGCAGATGCAAAACATAATTAAAATGTAATGCTCATGGAGTATAATGAAGAAATTGAGTTGTTAGAAGAATGACAACTAGAACCCGAGGAATATGGAAACTAATGGTTAACAAGAGGTAAATCTTGCATTGAATCTACACATCTAGTTCAAGATAATTTTGTCGATTTGGATGTAGAGCTAAATTTGCTAGAAAATAAGATAATGGATTTAAGGGCATATTCAACATACAAAATTGGAATTTGGAGAAGGTCCAACCGAGAAATGTGACCAACAAATTGAAAGGGAAGCATTCAGACCAACGTTGAATAAGGGTCTTGTTACTCTTAAGCAAGAGAAAGACCATAAGAAGAGATTTGAATGAGAGTCTCATGGACTGTGAGGAGAGTTCACATCAACTTAGAGATTTGAGGGTAGAGATCTCAAATGAGGCTAGAGAGCCTTATATCTTTAAATCTAACAAGTTGTGTATGGATGCAAGTACCAAGAAGGATGAAGGCAACCAACCACCTACAACTGTCAAAAGGAAATAAGAAGGTGAATACGTACATCCTCAAGGCATTGGGGGAAATCACAATTTAAAACTTGTTAAAGGGGATCAAGGAGAATTTCATACACATACAACCAATGCAGTCACTGAAGTATCAATGAGTAGATTTGGCGTATATTGATAGCTAAGAGGAGGAACAAATAAACGATTACCGCCATTTAGACGCAGTGCTCATGAACTTTGAAGAAATTAAATTTCTCAAGAACGTATAAGTGAAAAGAGATTATTCAATTTCCAAATTGATTTTGTATTTGCAGATGTCAAGGGAGCTGAGATAAGGACTAGAATGTCTCATAAAAACAAAATTTTATTCCATTTAGGGGAAGAGTATGATGACAAGAATTAGAAGTTTCTAGCATATGACGTGAGAGATGGAAACAATAAAATTCAACTTAGAGTTGTATGATGAAATTGACCGGATGTAGATGTTGATAAGGAAGATGCCCAAGAGAAGGTACAACCAGAAGAAAAGGACAACTAGTAACAAAATACAATTCACTGTGCAAGCTTACCTCAACAAGTCGTATGGGGTATTTCAAAATTAAGTTTGGGATCATAGAAGACTGAGGATAACAGTGGAGCAACAATATAGCCAAACATGTGGACAACAACAAAATTATATATGGGACCCAAGAGGTGTTGAAAAATGTAACTAGGTTCGGTCTTCATAATGACGTGTAATTATGATTTTATATAATTGATGTAAAGAAGAAAATAATTTTATGTTTTGTAATGCTTGTCTCATGGGTTTCTTTAGCAAGGAATTTTATTTTTAGTTAAGGATCCCATTGTGAACCTTTAGGGTTAGTCATAAAGTTCATTGAGTCAATGTCAAAGTTTGAAGACCCTTATTGGGCATGTTACATATGTAAAGAAGTCATTAAGGAACCCTCAAAGACAAGCATTAGCTCCCCTTCAAGTCGACCTAAAAGAGATTCCTGGTAGGACATGTTGGCCTAGGCACTTATTCAAGTAAACTTATTTTGATGGGCAAACCACTCTAAATAGGGTTTCTTGGCCTCACTTAAGGACACAATTTGGTGAAGGATCTGAAGGACAAGAAAATATGCGAGAAAGCTAGAAGGATAAGCTACACATCAAGCAAAGAGAAGGAAGTTTGGAAGCCAAAGTATAATAACCTATTTTGGGTTAGAAATCCCTCCACATGTGCAAAGAATCTATGTTGTCTGAACTGCAGAGAGAGCCGAAGTATCATAGTCGTACTTAAAGGTCAAATTAAGGAGAAATTCAAGGTGCAACTCAAGCAGAGTTTGAAAGGAAGAAGTCTCCAACTAGAATGCAAAAAATTCAAGGTTGAAAATTAGTCAACCACACATGTTAGGGTTTTTGAAGCAGACCGAAAACTGCAGATTTGTTCCAAGCGACCAAAATTCTGAAGGAGAGCCGAGGAGGAGGAAGAAGTAAGGAGTTTGACTATCGTTGACTCAAGGAAGAAGAGACTCATCAAGGAAACCTTGTGACTTGGTCTTGGAGAGGTGAAATAGGTCAAGGGTCATGGTCTTGGTATTCGTCAATTGAAGTCTCTATAAGAAGAAGAATTCGTTTGGGTTTTCCTCTCAAGTTGGAGAGGTTTTGGCCCTTGCTGATCACCTATATTCTGTGTCTCTTGTGTCTTTATTGTTTATGCATTGGTAGCTGTTTGATGAAGACGAACACTATAATAATCTAAGTAAAGAGAAGATCCTAATCTAAAGAAGTAAAAAGCATTCACAAACAGTTATCATTAAAAGAGAAATCACCTAATTGATATGCGCTAGATTTCTCAACAAGACGATTGAGTGAATTGAAGGTGCATGACCAAGAGGTCATAAGTTTTTTCCAATTTGGGGAGTCTAGTGCAACAACATCAACCCTAAGTAATCCATTTTTGTTTATACCCAAGAGGGTCATGAAGTTCTTCAAAGGGGAAGGAATTCCCTCAATTGTAAATTTTGTAAAATAAGATTAAGAATTTTGATGTAATTACAAGTGTCTAAAATCTAGAAGAATCTAGGTGGTTGGTCTGTTTTGGTGAGCTGGTGTTTCAGCCAATTGGGCCTTTAACAAAGTAACAAGTGTAGAGTGATTTATCTATAGTGTTGGAATGGATGTCAAAACACTTCTAAGTTTTATAAGATATTTCCTTGGTGTAGGAACTATGTTTGAATGTACAATTATAAGTCATACAAATAGAGTCTCAGAAGTAGAGCGAGATGTGGCTTGAGAAAGGCAACTTGAAGAAAGGTGCATAAGCTTTGTAAATATATCTTGCTAAAGAAATATAATGTGTTTTATGTGTATATTCATGTACATATTGTATGTGTACCTTGAACTCCCGTGAAGTATGTACAAGGGTTGTGAGGAAGCTTGAAATTCCTATTGCACTGGAAAAATCAATATTCAATCGCAATTGTTAGATTATCGATATTTCCAAGGATTGTTTGAGAGACCAGAGTGGTCCAAGAGAGGGGAGAGGGATGATCGAGTGCGAATCAAGCCGATTTAAATGAAATTGTGCACTGCAAAAATCAATATTCAATCACAACTGTTAGATTATTGATATTTCCAAGGCTTGTTTGAGAGGCCAGTGTGGTCCAAAAGAGGGGAGAGGGATGATCGAGCATGAATCAAGCCGATTTAAATGAAATTGTGTGCTTATCTGTTCATGTGCATGTTGCCTTTGTGTGCCTTTGAAAACATTGGTCAAGTTATGGTATGTTGTAAGTGTTTCCCTTTATTTTCTTTATGACCATTGTTAAGCGCAATTATAATTCACTCGAGAAACCAGTCGAAACTCAACACAACCTTTATAGAGTGTATTCTTAGTGTGTTGGTGATTTTGCTGTGTTTTCTCATTTGGAGAGTTTCCCACCATATTTATGTTGGGGTTTCGATTAATGCAAGCGGAAAAATGAGTTATGTTTTCAAGGGTACATGTAAAGACACTTATTCCACCAGACTGGGTAAGGAGGCAATGATTGATTACTAGTCATGGTAGAGACCAAGGTTTAATTCCATGTGATTTATCCGTCGAATTCATAAAATCCAGAATGTAGAAAATTTGAGCTCTTACCAATTTTTCGGTTGTTGCGGGTGGGCTCCACCTTGGATCTTAAGACTATAGTCAATCTAAGCCGTGACGTTGTTTGACTTTGATTATATGCAGGTCTCAACATAAAATATGGCCGAAAGAAACATACATGGATAAAGGAGCAGATTTGAGAATTCGACTTGTGGCATAACACAATATTCGTAAATTTCCCAGACTACTGGATCAAGCTGGATATTCTGGTTGATCTAGTTTTGCATTGAAGTCCTAGACTCAATTGCCTCGTGGACCTCAAAATCCAATATAACCATCGATCTTTTTTGTTAAATCACGATTGTTGAGATGAGGTTTCGCGTTGGTAGGGTGTTTAGTCAGCGAACGATGGTCCTTTGGATAGTTGCGAAGGCCCAAGTGCCTCGGTTGAGCTTGTATACAAAGATTTAGGCCAACGTGGGTTTGTACGTTTATTGTGCAATTCAGAGAGTTGTCTGATGTGGAATTTAGAAACTGCCAAGGGAGTGTGGAACATAAAGGAAATGGTGACTGGCCAGAGTGTTCAACCAATGGAGATAGTAACAAACAAGGTTTGTATAGGCAGCAAAATATTTAGAATATCTGGAATATAAGAATGTCCATCATGAGATGAATAATATATTTATATAAGAAAATTGAATACAAGTGATATGAGATGTGATTACAAATGAGGGCCTGCTTATATCCTTTGGATAGTTGCGAAGGCCCAATTGCCTCGGTCGAGCTTGTAGACAAAGATTTAGGTCAATATGGGTGTGTATGTTTACTGTTGAGTTCAGATAATTGTCTAATGTGGAATTTAGAAACCACCGACCAAGGGAGTGTGGAATATAAGGGAAATGGTGATTGGCTAGAGTGTTCAACCAATGGAGATAGTAACGAACGAGGCTCATATGCGTAGCGAAATATTTAGAATATAAGAATGTTCATCATGCGATGAATAATATATTTATATAAGAAAATTGAATACAAGTGATATGAGATGTGATTACAAATAAGGGCCTGCTTATATACCTAGGTAGGTTCCCCTTCATGAACGATCATGTCCTTAGAGACATGCCTCATTTATACTAATCGTTATTTAATTAATCATTGTTATGATTATGATTACTATTTATATTTCTATTATTTTTATATAAATTATATTCATAACATTGCATTCCACTTCAGAAAGCTTTGTCCTCAATGCTTATCGCTAATAAGACGTGTCATCTTGTTTCATTGTCTTGTAATTTGTTCACATCTTTCAGAATTCTTCAAGTCGTCATCTTCGATGATACAAGATGATAGGATCCTCTGAGTGATAAACAAAATTGTTGAATTTAGAAGGAATCTAATCATCCTAAATCAATCTTATGTGGAACTTTGCAATTATTCGATCGCTGAGATAAATTATTATCTTAAGACTTGATTGTGCAAACAACAATATTCTTTGGAACATGAAATTGTTGTTTCTGTTCTGAGTGATATAAATAAGTAGACTGATTAAGATATTTTCTCTTAGGATTCAAGTGTCGATAACGAGTTCTTGTGATTTGATTTTCCTGTATCACGCGTGTGGCAATTTCTTGTTTTACTTCAAGCACTGATGTTGTTGAATTGGTTACAAAATTTTCACTTGGATTTTCATTGTCTAAACTGGAACATTTGAATATGTTTTTACTTCAACTGATTTGTCATCTTCTCGAGTTGTGATATTTACTGGATTTGTATCCATTCCTTTTTCCTCAAATTGAATTGTCTGGAGACTTAGATACTTTTTCATTGTAAGTTATTCTAATTTGTTTTTGATGATTTCTTATCATTTTCAAGTTTCTTAATTTGAGTGAGTAATTGTTTAATGTGGTTTTTAAGGCGAGAAACTTTGTCGTTTTTGTTTGCGATAATCTTGTCAACTTCCTTATCAGATATGCCATATTGTATTGTGTTCCAGGGGTCTAATTTTTCGATTATATTTGACTTAGGAATCATCAATTGGTTAGCGAGTTTAGGGTTTATATAATTTTTATCTACAATGAGCGAGATAGAATAGTAACATCTTTCCCTACACGAGTCCCTTTAATTTTAAATAGCACTGAAGCATAATTAGATGAAGTTTCTAAAAATATTCCTTAATATCTGAATTAGACTCCATTTTTCTTTGTTGATAATTTTACGTCAAACAATATTTTGTTAATGAAACCTATATATTTTTGGTGTGAGTGACCACCTCTTCAAAATATAACAAGTGCACGATAAAATTAGAACACCTTTACGGATTCTTTTGACTTTAATTTCCTAAAAATTACACACACATACATTTATTTTCCTACTTTAGAGAAGGTTAATATAGCTCCACTTATTTCAATATGCTGACACCTTGTATTTGTTAGATTTTTTTTTTTTTTTTTTTTTTTTTAATGCTTTTAATATTACTCTTCTTTTCTTTTATTATAACTTTTTATCTTTATAAATCTCGATTTAACCCTTTATAAACTTGAAAATTTAATAATACATATTTATATATATTAACCTTTTAAATGACTTATAACCTTATTTAATTATTGTTAACTTTAACTTAGCACACCTTTTAAGTTGACTCCACTGTTGTATGGATACATACATACACAATTTTTAACTGTATGGATGCAAATTGCTGTATGAATGAATATGGATGAGCAACAAAGGCATAATAAAATGGATAGTATAGGAAAACAATGGTTGAATATGAACATGTTGAGATACAACACTTTGTATTTTGGTGCATAACTCAAGAATTAAAGCTTTCTCTTTATTATATAACATTTAATTTACCCCTTAAGGTGAAACAATTTATTACTCATTGTGGTTGGGACATGCATAGATGAGATGGAGCATCAAGTTCTTAGTAATCGAGTGATGGCTAATGAGGAGAGTAGAGCTGATGTTAGGCTTTTCCCCACAAGCTAACTTATGTCTCAACCATCTTTTGCATTTCGATCTTCTTTTTCTTACAATGTGGCCATATTATGTTTTTACATTCTTTTAATTGCGTCAACTTCCAGGGAAATGTTTTTCCACCCTACTCAAGGATGTGGATAAGAGAGTTCCAAATTGCAATGAATCAATGACAATTGAACCCAAGGAATGGAGATGGTACCAAGGGCTAATAATGTGACATGGAAAGTGTTAAGTATGGTAAAAGGGAGAATGAACACACTTTCAATCCAGAGCTTCCACGTAGTTCCCCTCTTATAACCCTAAGGCCTTAGGGAAGGTCCCATTGGATTAGGGCCGAAGATTAAATTCTCTAGAAAGGTGAAGGAACAAACTTATAATCAAGATCAATTAATCATCTAGATCACCCCTTTATCCATATTGAATGCCAAAAACATTAAGTAAAAGCACCCGATTGCACAATGATCATGAGTGGTAACCCACCTTTATTTAAGATGAATGCCAGATGGTGAGAGGTGTAATAATTGGTGCAAATGGTGGAGGATCTGGCATATCAACATCATCAAGCAATGTGTAGGGTTGCTAGCTAGCTAGCTGCATAAAATAGGATAAAATATTTTCTCCCATGGGGTTACCTATTTTGGTGGGTAACGAGGCCTTCAATTTATTACTCGATTTTGGCAAGTTGTCAATTGACTTTTGCACAACATCAATTTATTGATTTGTGGTACAATAACTCTTGAAGCCAAAAAAAAAGTTAAAAGAGTGAATGTTGGTAAAATTGTTTGTGAAAGTGCACATTAACAAGTCCTTTTTGCTTCAAAATCAAACCTCTAAGTGAATAGAATAAACTGCCCTCGCCAAGAACAACAATCCATCAAGGTAGAACTCGATTGCTAGGGTATTTCTACTTGAACACATCCTCTTTGTTTGAAAATGTAGGACATTTCAAAATGATCTCCAATTTGAAAATGTAGGCCATCTGAAAATGACCAATTTAAATGAAATCTCTTCCAACAATTGTATTGAAGTTTTCCAAAAAATATGTTTTACCCTATGACTATGTTCCAAATTGCTAGTAATCCAAATATCCGTATTCATTTAATGGTGCGATGTTTTTAGATTTGGTGGAATATACCCCTATTCATTTGAATCTCTATACAAAGGCTATAGCTTTTCTTTTATTATTTCTCTGATTAAAGACTGAGGTACACATACGACAACAATATCAACTCTGCCCTAGCTTCAAATGTAATTTCATTTTTTTTGGCTTAGTTATTTATCAATATATGGAATTTATAAATTATTTTTAAATAAAAATGTTCACTTTTCATTAAAAATAACTAAATTAGTTCTTAAAACTATAATACATAATCTTAAACCAAAAATTAACTATAATATACACAAAAAAAAACACACATTAAATTAATAAATAATGTTTGTTATAAGTTTAAAATAAATTAATTTCACTATGTCAATGTTTGTGTATGTTATGATGGTCAGTGTCCTCTCAGGTTGTGTTGTGTGTGGTTTTAAATTTTGGACCTCATTTGGGTTTATAATGAGTGGGAGGATTTATGACAAATTTGATTTGTTTGTAAGTAGATGGGGTGGAGTAAACGAAAGAAAAGAGGAGGATAGAAAATGTTATGCGTGCTATAGAACAATCCTACACCACGGTCCACCATTTTGCTTACTGATTCGGGCCACTGTACATAAACAAAAACATTTTTTTTTACCGCCCTCTAGTTGTGGTGGTACATTCTGCCTAGATATTAGCTATTATATTTTGCTGCAGAGCACATATTATCGATGCTCCTATACCACAATTAATATAAAAGGCATGGGATAATTTATTTCATTGATACAGTTGATTAAACAATTTTTAATGACCCAAAACCACTCCTATTGTTATTTTTGGTATGTTCTATGCTAGAGCAATTTATTTAATTTCTTTTCCATATTAGCAATCATATCAGCATAAAATAAACTGCATATAGAACATAAATATAAATCGCAGAAGAAGAGCCAAGAGAAGAGGACACAAGATGTGGCACCAACGAGGGACAAACCCCACAATGTGTGGGGAAACCCTTTGATCAAATCTTCTTATATCTTCAAAGTTCAACAAATAAAGAGAGAGAGAGAGAGAGAGATAGTACATTTACAACAGATGTCAACACTTTGACTTGTCTAGAACTAAGCATAGATCATCTCCTATAACGATGAGATTAGTTGAAGACATTCTGCTTCAATTGATACCTATCATCGTGCTGCATCCTCTAGTTGCACCATTGCATACTGCACCATGCTGCACTAGACATGATAATCATCATGCTGTTGTCCTTACAGATATGTCTCTATAGAGTAAACCGAGACAAGGAGTGTCCCTTCAAGATTCTTGTCTTCACAAGTATAGCGTATCTCCATGATTGTGCATAAGGTGCATAAGGTGTCAACATGACAGTGTATAGATGTATCCATGACTTGCATATAAATATTTTCATGGCCTGCATATAAAAGATTCCATGTCTTGTATATAATTTCCATAGCCTATATATAAATTCCATGGCTGCGTATATGTTTCTCAATGCCTTGCGCATAAGTCTACTCCTTTACATTGTTAAGGGCATCACGTGGCTGTAGTTTAGGGTTACGTAATGATGTCATCTTCACACTGATATTGGCAGTTACAGGTCTCTCATGACTGCGGCTTCCTTCTATGACTATGTTGATCTCTTTCCCATGATAGCGTGAAGATGCCACTGTCTTCATTTGCCTGCGGATCTTTATGTCCTACATATCTCCATTGCATGCAGAGATTGCATCTATTCCTTCCTTACTGCAGCTTGATGGCATATATATTCTTGCGGTTAGGCTCCGCTATAGTGTATAAGCTAGGGATGCGTATAGCATTGACTGCGGACAACGTGATGACTGCGTACAACCATCCAGCGTGAACATTGAGACTGCGTGGTAGTGTTGTGCGCTGAATGGACTGAGTATAGCGCGGTTCCATATATATACGACATAACATGAGCAACGTTTAATATATGAACAACATTTGTATACATATCTCATCATGAACAGGCCTCATGAACAACATTTGTATACATATCTCACCATGAACAGGCCTATGCTATCTGCGGCATTTTCATCACGTTGACTGCTGCTTCAATCTAGACATTGCCAAGTCTGTGTTTCACCATAATGCCACAACGTTCACCATAACTACACTTCATCATGATGTCATGGTTGCCCAGATTACACGCTGCCTGTTGTTCTACGCTATCAGATCTGTAAGGCAACGTAGGTTTCTGCGTATTGAGATCTTGAGCCTTCATGTTGCTGCGTATTGAGTGACAACTTCTAGGGTTTCTACCATAGCAGAGATTAGATCTAGATCTTAATGCTATCGCGGCTAGGGCATCATAGCAAATACTCTTAGTGTCTTCTCTTTCTCCAAAACCCAGACGTGGAGAAGAGATCACATGAAGAGTGAGTATCTAATGAATCCAAATCCTCTCTTATTTATACTAAAAGCGTAAGGTTGAATGGACATGACGATTGGGATTCTTGAGCCTACGTAAGAGCTGGTCGGCTAGATAATAAAACCATAATCTAAATAAATTCATATCTCCATAAATACATATCAGAATCAAATGATCTTTGGATCAATCCTACACCTCTCGATGAGAGGGATCCAATAAAAATATCAGATGCCATAAATAAGCTGATATGCATGGAGTTTGGCCCTAGTTGCCAATTTAACACCTATGTAAGCCAAAGAAGGGAGTAGAGACCTATATCTAGTGGAATGGCGATCCATGTGCTTGGTAAGAGAATAATGGCTCTGGAAAAACTCAGAATGTATAGAGGTGGAAATTCTGAGGATCAATATCCATGACAAGTAGGGAGCTCCCATAACCTGCATATAAGTATGGGTAAGCTGATTAGATAGATGGGTGCTACCTACCTAACCTTGCCGTGCACAAATAAATATCAGAGGGTTGGTAATATTCTTAGGTTTTGTTCAAGTAATTCTTCCTGAGCCTAAGCAACATACATGCAGGAAAATGAAAATGTTGAAACTAGAAACAAAACCAAGCCTAGAAAAATGACAAGGGGCACCTTATTAGCTCACTAGGCCACACCACACTGTGATGGAAGCACTATGGTAATGGCTTATTAGTGGTGTTTGTTAATCTGGCCCTACAATTTGATGCCAGTTGGTCTAATTATCCGATTCCAAGTGGTATAATAGCTCGCTTGGCAATTGGGCCATATTTTTCCAAGTTGTCCCTTGTTTTTTGCATGCCAAGTGGTGCCTTGAATTGGGGCCAAATGACGTAGTAGCGCTGGTGCCAAGGCATCACTTTTGAATCCTAAGTGCTGTAAATATCGAATGCCAAGTGGTTCCATCAATTGATGCTAAGTGTTCCGTAGTTGCTACAATGTGGAATGATTGATAATACGCCAAGAGGCACCATGATATGCGCCAAGTGGCAGACTTAGGGCCCCCGGATCTCGACCACTGGATGGGTGAGAAGTGGTGAGCTCTGGGCCCTTGTATTTGGTTGTTGCGAGGGCGGAAAGTGGCGGGATCAAGGCCCTTAGAACCAAGCGCTGCATGGGCGGCAAGTGGCGGGCTCAAGCCCTTGGATATGGGTGTTGCATGGGAAACAAGTGGCGAGATAAGGGCCTTCTGATATGGGCTCTACATGAATGACAAGTGGTGGGCTCATATCCCTTGGATATGGGCTCTCTTGGATGACAAGTGGAGGGCTTATGGTCCTTAGATTTGGGTTCTAAATGAATGACAAGTATCTCAACGCTCGATGGACGACAAGTGGAAGGCTTAAGGCCCTTGCATATGGGCTCTCGTTGGATGAAAGTTGACAAACTCAGGGTTGTCAGAACTGGGATATTGTTGAATGAGAAGTTGCAAGCTTAAGCCCGTTGATTTTGCAGACTAAATCGGCGACAAGTGGAGGATTGAGGCCTGTTGGATCTGTGCAATGGATGGGTGACAAGTGGTTGGCTCAGGCCTATTGAACCTGCACACTAGATAGGTGACAAGTGGCAGGCTTAGGGTCTTCAAATTTGTGCACTTGATAGGTGACAAGTGGCAGGCTTAGGGTCTTCAGATTTGTGCACTTGATAGGTGACAAGTGGTAGGAGCATGCCCCTTGGATCGGCGTGTTGGCTACATGACAAGTGGTGGGCTCAGGGCCCTCCGATCTAGGCTTTATATCGATGATAAGTGGCGGGCTTGGAGCCCTCTGATCTAGGCTTTAGATGAGCGATAAATGGCAGGTTCAAGGCCTTTGGATTTGGGGTGGTAGGCTTAGGGTCCCTAGATGTGGGATCTAGATGGATGACAAATGGCAGGCTCAGGGTGCTTGGATCTAGGATCTAGATGGATGACAAGTGGTAGACTCAAGGCCTTTGGGTTTGGGCTCTCGTTAGATGACAAGTGGCGGGCTTAGGGCCCTTGGATATGGAATCTAGATGGATGACAAGTGGTGGGATCAGGGCCCTTGGATATGGAATCTAGATGGATGACAAGTGGTGGGCTCAGGGCCCTTGGATATATGATCTGGCTCTCGTTGGATGACAAGTGGCGAGCTCAGGGCCCTCAGATTTGGGATCAAGTTGGATAACTAGTGGTAGGTTCAGGGCCCTCAAACTTGGGCTCTCGTTGGAGGATGAGTGGTGGGCTCAGGTTGATTGGATCTAGGCTTCGACAAGTGGCGAGCTCAAGCTTGTTGGATCTAGGCTTCGACAAGTGGCAGGCTCAGGTCCCTTGGATCTGGGTTCAGACAAGTAGCGGGGTTAGGGACCTTAGATTTGGCCTCTCGATGGATAACAAATGGTGGGCTTAGGGTCCCCGAATCCAAACTCTCAATGGATGCAAAGTGGCGGGATTAGGGCCCTGGGATATGGGCTCTAGATTGATGACAAGTGGAGAGATTAGCACCCTTGGATCTGGGCTTTCATTGGGTGACAACTGGCAGGCTCATGGCCAATCAGATCTGGGTTCTAGATGGTTGACAAGAGGCAAGCTCATGCATGTTTGATCTAAGCTATTGTTGGTCGACAAGTGGTGGGCCCATGATCATTAGATTTGCGCACTGGATGGGTGACAAGTGGTAGGTTTCAAGCCCATCAGATCTGCGCATTGGATGGGCAACAAGTGGCGAGATCATGCACCTCAGAGTTGCATGCTGGATGGGTGACAAGTGGCAGGTTTCAAGCCCATCAGATCTGCACATTGGATGGGCAACAAGTGGCGGGATCATGCACCTCAGAGTTGCGTCTTGGATGGGTGACAAGTGGCAGGCTTAGGTCCCTCGTATCTACGGTTTAGTTGTGCAACAAGTGTCAAGCTCAAGGCCCTCAGATATGGGGTCTCGTTAGATGACAAGTGGTAGGCTCAAGGCCCTTAGTTCTGGGCTCTATATGGTTGAAAAGTGGCGGGCTCAGGTCCCTTAGGTATGGGCTCTCGTTGGATAAAAGGTGGTAGGTTGGATTAAAAGTGGCAGGCTTAGGGCTCCTCTTTTGATGACAAGTGGGCTAAGGGCTTTTGTATCCAAGCTCTTGTTGGATGATAAGTGGCAAGCTAAGGGCTCTCGTTCGATGACAAATGGTGGGCTCAGTCCCATCGGATCTGTGCACTATATGGGCGACAAGTGGTGGGCTAAAGCCTCTCGAATTTGTGTGATTTTTGCGCAATAAGCGGAAGGATCAGGGGTTCACGAGTCCGCATGCTGGTTGCATGACAAGTGGCGGGACCACATGCCCTTGGCTATGGTCAATCAATGGAACATAAGTGGTTTCCTCCCATCCTCACGTTAAATAGAGTTTGATGTCTCGACTTATAAAATGGGAGATCAACTCATTTCTCTTCAATGTGGGATACAACGTCCATTTGATTCTATGAAATTAAGTACGATATTTTGAAGGAAGGTACCCCCACCATTTTTGTGATGCACATCTGTTTTTGTTGTTGTTTCCACTATTCTTCTTCGCTGGCTTTAGCCGACGTTTGTTGGTCAGATAAGACAACATGCAATATTATTAACATGCATTTAGGAACCACACGAGATGATCCACATCATGCCTTGGTCTGCGCTATTACACTGATGGCTCTGCGGTGAATTGGTTAACGTGAGCGGGCAGTCTTAGGTATTTATTATTAATGGTATTTTTCTGCATTTCCCTTTGTCAGTTTAGGCCTGCATTCTAGCCCTGATTTTCATGGGAAAAACATCATTGATATATCATACCTATGCATTTCTAGTGTCGACCTTCTTGCCATCCAGAAGTGTGTTGTCACCACTTCAAAATTGGTGCACTTCTTGTTCTTTCCATACTCATTTTCTTTTTCTCTAAGGAGATTCAACATTTATATATATAGAAGAATCTTGAAGTTGCCATCCTCCATTTCCTTTTCTCCAAGGCAATTCAACATTTCTACAGATATGGGAAAGAAATTCAACACAAGCATTTGTTGTAGCACAAATACCTAATATTCTTATTTTTTCGGGGCTTCTAATTACACAAAATGGACAACATAGAAATAATACATAATAAGGGAGGAGAGTGTATAGTAAACTGTAATAAAATACAAAAAAACCATGCAAGTGAAAGATTTAAAAAAAGAATATTTACTCGACAAAGATTAGATTCATCTAGTCTGCTAGTTGGGTTGTGGGAACTGTTGAGAAATCAATGCTAGTAGGATTAGGGTTAGATTTCTCTTTCTTGATAATTACTTGTGAATTATGTTGGCTTATTTTACTTATTTGTTATTGTGCATGGAGATCACAAAAACACAAGACACAAGATGTATGTATGCACTCTGCCAGGGCAAAACCCCTATTTAAGGGAAAACCCAGTCAAAATTCTCTTCCTTCAATAGTTTTTCTTGAGACTCTTCTAGACACAAATCTCCTCCACACTAAGCCAACCTCTCCTTCTTCGATCCAACCTTCGACCTAGTAGAAACAACACTTCAACCCTAGCAACTTCGACTCAGCAGCTTCTGGCATCAGCAACAACAACTTCAATCTTGGCAAGGAGACTTCGTTCTACTAAACTAGCCCACACGAGAGAGAGAGAGACCAAAACTTCAATTTTGTCCTTACCTTCCTTCTTGACCAAACTTGCACTCCTTTTAGCCTCCTTCACCTTAGCACTTTTCTCAGCGTCCAACTTCAAATATCGAACTATGTGTGTGAGAGTGAGATGCTCCAAATGAAGTTGAATTGCCTTGTATATATAGCCTTCCAATGAGGTCGAATTTTATTCCTTGAGGCCGACTTGGTGTGGAGGTTACATAATTCATTTTTGACTAAAAAAAAATTCTTTTTACATCGTTCAAAAGCCCAAGAAGGATCTCATAAAATACACAATGACTCTAATGGATCTTTATTAATCCTAAGAGTCCATAATGAGGACTTTGACTAATAAAATGATGACCCAAGAATGAAATCCATGCTTTAATAAGTCATTGCAACAATAATAAAAATTCTTTTGACAAATATATTTTATTAAGACCGAACCTAGTTACGTTTTTCAACATTCTCTCTTAACTAGGGAGCTATTCATATGAAATATCTCAAACTATATGAACTATGAAGAGTTTAGGCACCGCAACGCCATGGGCTAGATTCCTTACTAGGGAAATCTATCCAAGGTCTCTCAAAAGTTTAGGCACCACAATGCCACATATTAGATTCCTGACCAAGGCCATATATCTAGGTGGGACTAAGATGGACTAAAGCTTTCAACCTCTCTAGGTACCATCAAACTTAGTTGTTAACCATCAACACAGGGATCTAGGTGCGTATACAAGGTCAAATCTCCATGACCAACACCACCCTTCCTACTTTGAGAACTAGACATCAACATATAGTGCCGGACTCTCGAGAAATGTGTCTTACACACAAGGCCTCAACAAATCTCTTCCAAACTTTTATCATCATCAGCAAAATCAATAGTATCAACTAAACCAATAATGCTTCTAAGATATCCAAACTTATTATTAGGAAGATACCTTGTTAGTATATCGGCTACCTGGTCGTCTGTTAGGACACATTGTAGCTTCACGATCCCATCCTGCACAAAGTTCCTAATATAGTGGAACTTATTGTTGATATGCTTCGTCCTAGCATGGAACATAGGATCTCTAGACATCTTGATACAATTTTGATTATCACAATTAATCACAGTAGGATCTAGAGGCTTCTCGAACAACTCTGTCAGAATCTTCCTCAACCATACAACCTCCTTTCCTACTTCACATGCAACCATGTACTCTACTTTAGCTCTACTTAAAGCAACAGGATCTTGCTTTCTACTCATCCACGAGATCATGGAAGATCCCAAATTAAAGCATCCACCGATAGTGCTTCTTCCATCGATCTCATTGCCACCCTAATCAGAATTTGTGAAGCCAATCAACTTGACTTCCTTGCTATTGTACTTTAGGCAGTGATGTATCATGCCACAAAGATATCTCAATATATGCTTGGGAGCTATCTAGTGATCATGACGAGGCTCCAACTCAAATTGACTAGATGTTAGCAAAGCATATGTCTGGCCTAATATTTACCAGATACATCAGAGAACCTACCAACTGACGATAAGAGGTAGGATCCACGAGACTTAGAGTCGGAGCTCCTCAACTTCTTGAGAATGGTGATCATAGGAGTAGTCAAGAGCTTGGAATCCATCATCCCAAATTTCTGCAACAACTTAATGATATACTTTCCTTGCCCCAAATATATCTCCCCAGTATTGTGCCATATTTCCAGACCTAGGTAATAGTGCATCAGTCCTAGATTCTTCATCTCAAATTCAGCTGCCAACATCTTGCATTTTTGTATTCTTCTCTTTACACCTATAATGAATAGATCATCCACATACAATAGTCCAACTCATTATTCACAACCTTGATGTAGAGATTTGGATCGACGAAAATCTTCACGAACCCAATTCTTAGAAGGTATGCATCCATTCTTTCATACCATGCCCATGGCCTTCTTTGAGTCTACAGACATGAGTATCCATGCCATTTACCTCAAAGCCTTCGGGTTGCTCAATGTTTACTTGCTCATCGATGGTCCCATTGAGAAATGCTATCTTCATGTCCATTTGATGGGTATTCCATCCCATTGTAGCAACCAATGAAACCAAAGATCTAATGGTAGTATACCTTGCAGTGGGTGCAAAGGTTTATTCATAATCTAAGCCTTCCTTTTGAGAGAAACCCCTTGCAATAAATCTGGCCTTGTATTTACCTATGCTTCCATAAACAACATGTTTGATCTTGGAGATCCATTTTGAGGTGACAACTGATTTATCAATAGGTCAAGGAACGATTTCCCAAACCCCATTCTTCATAATGGATTGATATTCTTTCTGCATAGCTTTCTTCCAGACTTTTTGATGAGCAACTTCTTCAAATGTAGGTATTTCTGCTTCAATTAGTCTTGTCATATATGCAGCATATCGAGAATATCTCTTCGACCTTTTGCTTTCCCTAAAGGTTCCTTTTGCAAGAGTAGCTTTTAACCAATTTGGCCTCTTCCTTGTGCTTGGTATGACCACAAGTTGAATAGGCTCACTTGGTCCTTCTTCTTCTTCCTGGATTGTAGAAGGGTTATCGTGTTGTACTTCTTCTTCTTCAAATATGGGTAGATCTTCGTCATCAGAATCAATAGGAACATCCTTCGATCTTTTGTAGGCTTGATTTTCATCAAATATAACATCCCTGCTTACTTCAACGTGCCTTCCTTCCTTGATATAGATTCTATATGCCTTTGAGGAGAGACTATAGTAAACGAAGATCCCTTTGATGTTGCTAGAATCTAGCTTCTTTTGTTTATCGTTTGGAATGTGTATATAGGCAAGACTCCCAAAGATTCGTAGATGGTCCACACTTGGCTTCTTTCGTGTGAATGCTTCCTCGGGAGTCATATTATCAAGAATTCTATGAGGACTTCTATTTCGACTATATACGATTTTCATTGTTGCTTCTCCCCACATAAATTTTGGTAAGTCTTGATCAAAGAGCATTGTTCATATACTTTCTTTAATTTTCCTATTCTTTTGGCCACTCCATTTTGTTCGGGATAATAGGGAACAATAAGCTCCCTCTTGTATGTTTTCCGAAAGAGCACCCCTTGCAAACTCCTTCATGATCTCCTTTGATATCAGGGATGCCATGAACTAGATGTTTAAGAGTGGGAATGACCTTGTAGTGAAGATGACCATATCTTCTATGTTTCTCAATAGGAGATATTTCCATATGAAATAGGGCTTGTGGAGGTGGTGTAAATACTCAATACAAACTTCCTTCACGAACACCAATAACCCTAGCTTTATCAATACTTGAATATTTTCCCCAAACCAAGACTTTTCCATCAACAAAAACAACTCATATCCTTTATCTTCTAAGCAAGAAATTGAAAGAAAATTCTTTTTCAAACCTGAAACATAGAATATGTTGTTGAGATGTAGTTTTTCCCCATTCTCCAGCTTCAAAGATGTTTATCCCAGGCCTCTAACAACATAGCTTTTGTTGTCTCCCAATTCCACTACATGGGAAAATGGTTCATTTGATAGAGTTTGTAGTTGTTTACTTTCCCATGTCATATGCCTTGATGCCCCATTGTCAATGATCCATGCATTATGTTAAAGTTGGAAACTAGGGCCAAACTCCACATGGGTCATCTTATTTATGACAACTGATATTTTTATTAGATTCCTCTCTCGGAGAGGTGTAGGATTGATCTGAAGATCATCTGATTTTGACATGTACAAATGAATTTATGGTTTATTTTGATTATGGTCAAATTGTCAAAGTCGGCTAACGAACTCATGTAGGCTCAGAAGCCCAACAATCACGCCTATTTATTCTCAATGTTTGCTTATAAATATGTGATGCCTCCTCCTCATTTGGACGCTCAAGCATCAAAACTGATCGCTTGTTGACTTAAATGTAAAAATACACAATAGGTATTTTGTAATAATAATTTATTATATATAAAATTGTACAAGTGATGAATGTTACAATGAGGACCCGCATATATATACCTAAGCAGGTGTCCTTTCATGACTAAGCGTCTTTTAGACATGCCTTTTCACTTAACATAATGACTATTTAACATAATCGATATTTGAATATTTAATATTTGCATTTATTTTATTTATTTACTTGTTATGAATTATATTCATAACATAGCCCCTTCCTTCGGAAGCTTTGTCCTCAAAGCTTTAATGCTGCCAATTTTCTCCACTTAGTGTTTGTTGTCTCGGTGTACATAATCTGGGCATCATTTCGTCATGTAGTTCATCAATATCATTCCCCCCCTTTTAATATTTTTTCTTATAATATTTTTTTTATAAGTTGTTGTTGTTGTTGTTGTTGTTGTTTTTTTTGACAAAATCAAAATATACGCCTTACCAATCTGATTAGAAAGATCTTGATCGCTGAAAAACTTTATAATTGTATAAATATATGCCTTTCCCTTCTCTTTCCGCTTCAGTTCTTTTTCTTCTTGCAAATTCTCATTCTTCGTGTTGGTAGTGGGAGAGTGACTATTGCTTTTGATTAGCGTACATGTAGACTCGTCAACAGATCTTAACTTCGTTGTATCAAACTCTTGACTTTTACTTATCCCAGGTGTCAATTTTCTGAAGTTTACAGCGTTTAACATATCTCTGTCTGCCTGAGAAAGCTCAAGAAGAGGTTTATCCTGTCAAAGTCGGATTTTTTGGACTTGTCACAGAGAGGTTCGCAGTCTTTTTTATTGGAGAATGCACAAGTGATTTAATAAGGGACTTGTTGCCATTGATGTTGTTTTTGGCTCAACTAACAAGATGATGAAGCCACATAATCAGTTCAAAAATGTAATATTCTATCCTCTCTTTCTCTGCATAGTGAAAAGTTTGAACGAGTGTCAACTCATTGTGTCTAGGTAACCTTCGATCTAAGGCAGATCCTGTGTTTTCCCACTCTCCAACCCATCTAAACCCATGATGTGCTTTGGTTTGTATTGGTAGCAACTAGAACAAGCCACGTTAAAATTTTCTCCATCTCTGCTTTGATCCGTGGGACAGTAAGCTCCTCTTCCACAGGATATGATTGAAGCTTGGACTGTAAAGCTAACTTTATACTTAGAGGCAAACCTCGATACAGTGTATCTTTGTTGTTGGGAGGAATAAAACTTGGACGAGAAACAAGACTATCAATTTGGTTGACAATATTTGCATAGTGTAATGCAAGACCAACAGGTCCTAGCCACTGAGGACTTCCCTGCGCATTCTTTTTGTTGAGAATATTTTCACTTTCCAAGTTAGAACCTTTAAAGTTTTCCTGGATCTTGATGTAGGAAATATACGAGATCTACAAGTTTCGCCACAATCTCTTCCATAAATTTGGACCAAAGGGATTCCTTCTTCCCCATAAACACAAGTTCACTAGACTCATCCATATTAAAATCATCATTCACAGGTTGTGAATCCAAAATAATGGACTTTGGTTCCACTTTTGAGTAGCAGCGAAATGATCACATTTTCTCTCCATTTCTGAGGGTTTTGTGTCATGTCTTTCCTCGGTGGTACACTGGTTTTGGATACTAGCGATACATGATACACATTCATCCTTACTATCATAATCCGTATTTGAATTAACCTCCTCTTCAAAATTTTCTATATTCATATTAGTTTCTTCATCAAAAGCATTTTCATCTACAACATTATGATCTTGTGCATCTTGTAGATCTTCATTTTTGTCATTATGATCATCTACTTCTTCGTCTTCTTTATCATCTTGATTGATATCATTTTCATATTCATCATTACCTATTACTTCTTCATTTTCATTATCATCATTCTGATCAAAATCTTCTTCTCCTCCTCCACCTAGTTTTGTTTTTTCACTGTCGCCATAGGGTGAGTGGTTCAGTGTTCCCCTAGTGGTTTGTTGTTTATAGGGTGAGTGGTTCATCCTTCCCCTAGTGGTTTTCTGTTTACAGGGTGAGTGGTTCATCCTTCCCATACCCCTTGGTGACATGTGAGCAAGATAAGTGGTTCATTCTTCTCCTGCCGAGACATCCTACCCATGCAGTTTGAGACTCATGGGAAGTACCTCTCATCTGGCCAATGAGTAGGGAAATGAGGATAGACCATAGCACTACCGATGGACGTATCTTGTACTACTGTACTCCCTAGGCTAGAATGTCCAATATTGATCTAGGATCAATGGGAACTGACTTCATATTGATAGATAGATTAGCAAGTGGAGTTCTACTTAGTTGAGAGGGAGTGTTAAAATTGGCAACTAGGGCCAAACTCCACATGGGTCATCTTATTTATGACAACTGATAGGTGTAGGATTGATCTAAAGATCATTCGATTCTGACATGTACAAATGAAGTTATGAATTTATTTTGATTATGATCAAATTGTCAAGGTTAGCGAGCAAACTCATGTAGGCTCAAAAGCCCAACATTCATGTCTATCCATCTTCAATGTTTGCCTATAAATACATGATGACTCCTCATTTGGACACTACACTCACTCATCTCCTCTCTCCTACTTTGATTGGGTGTGAAAAGTAGACGCTGCTCTCCACATGTGTGAAGGGAAGGAAGGGTTTTTCTGTTTCAGCATTGACCAGGTTCGACTGAAAATTTCAAACTCTATTTTGACTGTGTTGATTTTTTTTGGTGGAGGAATTCTGACCTAGCAAGGCACATATATTGGCACAAGAACCGAGGCAATTTGACCTCTTGATTGACCAATGTTGACTGTACTAGGGCTAGTTGTAGGGTTGACTTTTGTTGACCAGTTTTCAATGGACATTTTCAGAATGTTTTGGTGTTATTAGACTTGTTGTTGTAGGCCGAAGTTGACTAGGTTTTTGACTTAGCTGAATTGAGGATCAAATCTACCCTGTTGACCAGCGTTGACTTTTCTAGTTAGGTCTCTTTTGTTGTTATTATAAATTATCAAAATTTGCAAATTGTACTATCTCTCTCTGCTGAACTATTGAAGACTAAAAGAAGATTTGATCAAGGGTTTCCCCACATGGGGGTTTGTCCCTCGTTGGTGCCACATCTTGTGTCCTCTTGTCTTGGCTTGTCGTCTATTGTTTATGTTTATGTTCTATCAACGTTCTACTTACATGTTTATGCGATTTCTAAACTGAAATTGATATTGGGCTCATAAAGAAATTGAAGTAAAATTGCTCCAAGGCATAGAACATACCATTGTTGCCTAAAATTAACACATTACCTTCATTAAGTGATCTTGTAAGTGCAGCGAAGAACCCTTGAATTTTGACCTTGTTGAATAAACAATAGACAATATTCTTGATCTGCTAAACTGAAATTGATACTGGGCTCATAAAGAAATTGAAGTAAAATTGCTCCAAGGCATAGAACATACCATTGTTGCCTAAAATGAACACATTACCTTCATTAAGTGATCTTATAAGTGCAGCAAAGAACCCTTGAATTTTGACCTTGTTGAATAAGCAATAGACGATATTCTTGATCCATCTTCGTGTAGAATTGAATCGCATTCTTATCATAGAGGGAGTAATCATTTGCTTCAAGCCGACGAAATGTTCTTCAATCTTCTTCGACCTTAGCTCTGATACTATGTTGAGAAATCAGTGCTAGTAGGATTAGGGTTAGATTTCTCTTTCTTGATAATCACTTGTGAATTATGTTGGCTTCTTTTACATATTTTTTTATATTATATTTCATCAGGCAATTACTAAATTATGTGTGCATGAAGATCACAAAAACACAAGACATAAGATGTAGGCACTTTGCGAGGGAAAAACCCCTATATAGGGGAAAACCCCTATATAGGGGAAAACCCAGTGAAAAGTCTCTTCCTTCAATAATTCTTGAGACTCTTCTACACGTGAGCCTCCTCTGCACCAATCCAACCACTCCTTCAATCCAACCTTCGTCCCAATAGCAACAACACTTCAACCCTAGCAACTTTAACTTAGCAACTTCTAGCATCAACATCAACTTCGATCTTGACAAGGACAAGGAGACTTCGATCTCCTAAATTAGCCCACACGAGAGAGAGAGAGAGAGAGAGAGAGAGAGAGAGAGAGAGATACCAAAACTTTGATTTTGACCTTCCCTTCCTTGACCAAACTCACACCCCTTTTAGCCTCCTTCACCTTTGCACTTTTCCCAGCTTCCAACTTCAAATATCAAACTATGTGTGTGAGAGTGAGATGCTCCAAATGAAGTCGAACTACCTTGTATATATAGCCTTCCAATAAGGTCAAATTACCTTCCTTGAGGTTGACCTGATCTTCTTGAGGCCGACTTGGTGTGGAGGTTACATAATTCATTTTTGACTAAAAAATAATTCTTTTTACATTGTTTGAAAGCCCAAGAAGGGTCTCATAAAGTAAACCATGACTCTAATGACTCTACTAATCCTATAAGTCCACATTGGGGACGAAACCCATGCTTTAATAAATCATTGTAACAATAATACAAATTCTTTTGACAAATACATTTTATGAAGAGTGAACTTAGTTATATTTTTCAAGAGGAACGATCCCAACAATAGTATATATATATGACTTTACACTACACTACAAATTCTTTTGACAAATACATTTTATGAAGAGCAAACCTAGTTACATTTTACGATGTTGATGTTGATATTGTAATTAAATTACAATTACATTACACTGCACAGCGATATGATATGGTAATTTCTCTCAATTGATATTATGATGATATTGTAATTAAATTACAATTACATTACACTGCGTAGCCATATGATTTGGTAATTTCACTCAATTGGTATTATGATATGTTAATATCACTCTAGTGTTGTTCTCTTGTTCTTTTTGGATCAGCTCTTTCCTCCATTATAATTTTTCATGTTTTCCTTTTTATGCAGTTATTCAATTCAAACAAACATTAAAAACCAAAGAGAAAGGTTGCTATGGAAATAGGTATATAACCATAATTCTTGTTATCTTATTATATTTTATGAAGTATATGTTTCCTCAATGCACTTTAAAGTTGTTAGGAAAATAGAAAAAAAAGATAGAAATCTTATGATTTTATCTAAGGTTGTTAGGGATATAAGGAATATGGCTATAACCACAATTCCTATCAAACTATCAAACTTCCACTTTAAGGTTGTTCGCCATAAATTTTTACTAGCAACTAGGGATATAACCACTATAAAACTTTATGACTATATAAATTATATGTTGCTTTTTTCACTTTTTTATTTGAATATTAAGAATAATTTTGAATATTAAAATGAATTTTGATTAATAAATAATTACTATTATGTAAAAAATTTAAGGTTAAAATGTTAATATTGTTATAAAAATTTAAAAATTAAAATTAAAAATGAATATGTGCAAGTGGAAGGATGTGTTGTAGGATGTCTTGAGATACACATTTAGAATAAGATGGAGATATTAAGTTATCTATATTTCCATCGAAATAAATCAAAACTCAAAACTAGTAAAAGTAGTGGCATTATGCACTATTTTTTATAATTCATAAGAAGTAATTTATTATAATTTATAAGAAGAAGACCCACGAAGGAGAAGATAAAGTGGTAAATAATACCATGGGGAGGAAAAGATAAAGTTGTAAAGAAGAATACCCTCAAGGAGGCGGCCAAAGTTGAATTGAAATAGTAACATAAATAAAAACTCAAAACTAGCAAAGAAGAGGCATTATGCACTATTTTTTTATAATTCATAAGAAGTAATTTATTATAATATACAAGAAGAAGACCCACGGAGGAGAAGATAAAGTGGTAAAGAATACCATGGGGAGGAAAAGATAAATTTGTAAAGAAGAATACCCTCAAGGAGGCCAGAGTTGAATTGAAATAATAACATGAGATGGTGCTTCTTCATAGAAGCAAACCTAATTTTGATATGTTGGACTGCCAATATGTGGAGGAGGTGAGTTTAGTGAATAAGTGAAACTCTATGTCAACTATGGAAAGATTGTCTATTAAGCCAACAATATCTTTTATTTGACCGGTAAGACAATGGTAGATGAAAGATAATTACATAAATTGTACTTCATCAACCTTGTCTATTTTGTATATCTTATCATCTGGATTGCAATCATCTTGTTTGTCGAATTTTATTTTTTATTTTTGTTCTTTTAATTTTGAACAAGCACGTAAAATGACCATTATGAGACTTGAACATATTAGTTTTTAGACTATAGGTATATTCTCACTAAAAAGTGATGTATTAATATAGCTATTTAATATAGCAATTAACATAGTTATTATTAATTAGGTATTTGGGAGTTATATAATGTACTTGTCTTCCCATTACTAAGTGAGTAATGGGACATTTCATCATCTAATGTATGAATGAAGCCACTGCTTCTCATCATAATGTGTATTCTTGTCCATGCATGTGTGTGGACATTTCATCATTTAATGTATGAACGAAGCCACTATTTCTCATCAGAATGTGTATTCTTGTCCATGCATGTGTGTGGACATTTCATCATTTAATGTATGAACGAAGCCACTATTTCTCATCAGAATGTGTATTCTTGTCCATGCATGTGTGCGAAAACAACATGGTGGCACTCCCATTTATTTTTTTGTGTACAATAACCAACGAGAAACCCTTGTTACTGAAATTGCAAAGAAGAATGAAAATGACCCTTGTTACTTAAATTGCAAAAAAGAATGAAAATAGAGATGTTACGAACAAGTACAAATCCATCCTATAATAAATGGTGTTAAGAAAAAACATTCAACATTGCATGACCCCTACAATGAAGTTTACAAACATATTGTGCTGACATTGTGAGTTGTAAAAGTCGTGAGAGGATTTTGTTTTCGAGGTGCCCGAAATATTGGTATATCTTGTGAAAGGAGAACAAACATACATGCAAGCATGAAAATGGAGATGTTACGAACAAGTACAAATCCATCTTATAATGAATGGTGTTAAGAAAAAAACATTAAACATTGCATGACCCCTACTGGTAAGTTTACAAACATATTGTGATGACATCGCGAGTTGTAAAAGTTGTGAGAGGATTTTGTTTTCGAGTTGCCCAACATATTGGCATATCTTGTGAAAGGAGAACAAACATGCATGCAAGCAACAAACAACTATGACCAATGTTTGGTCAATTTAGTATTCCTAAATTGATATCATTAATTGTCAACCCGGGGCTCGTAAGCTGATGAAGTGAAGGTGTACTATATGTACTTAAGCAACCTCTTAGAGCTTTTTGTCGTTTGGGGGGGTGTTGTTTGTGATTAATGTATCTTCCTACGATGGAGTGATGTATTTATAAACAACTGAGTGATGGTGTATGTGGAGTGAATTCTAAATGAGTGAGGGTGTGTGATTAGTGGTTTCTAACTATTTGCTGAAAAGGAAGACTTTGAAGGAAATGAATTAAAATAAACCGAAAGCAAAGAACCACTTTCTAATGGTATTAGACACCATTCATGTTGCTGCAAAAATAAGAAAATCACTTAAAAGACCAATGATAATGTTTATCTC
>APFE031635507.1:1221-26516 GCA_000404065.3 Pinus taeda | reverse complement strand
CAGGAACCTCGAGCACCTTGATACCTAAGTACCCATGTGGCTCGTTTGGCGAAATGGCACGTGGAACCTTGAGAACAACAAAAAGGCTACGGAATCTCCAGATGGCTGCGGAATCGGCAGAGAACTGCGGAATGCTTGTAAATATGTCAAAATCTAAACAAAACAGTCACACATTAGCAAAGCTCACTTGATCATGCTTAATGACATCTAATGTAATGATCTGGGTGGTTTTACATGGAAAATGAGGTGAAAGAGAAAGATAGGTGATGAAAAAACAGTAGATAATAGTAGATGATGAGGTGTAAGTTAGAGGCTCTACATGGACAAATTGTGAAGGTCGGTCAGCCATCAAATTAGCCTCCTCCAGCCTTCAACGTTGCATATAAATACAAGGTTCCTCCTCCTTAGTTAGGCATCTCATCTCATTTGTCTTTCTCTCTCTCATCTTGTTTGGGTACAGATTTTTGGGTCTCTCTCTCTCCACATCCGAAAGGAAGACTGTCTTTTCTAGCTGTTGCATTGACCAGATTTGACCGAAATTTAAAAAGGCCGAAATTTCAAGACACTAACATTGACCAACATTGACCTTGTTTGACTTTGGTTTTGTGAGGAAGACTTCTGTTTGGGCAAGCTGTTGTTCTAGGCACAAAAATTGAGGCAGTTTGACGCCTGCGTTGACGAACATTGACTGCCCTAATTTAGGTTGTTGCATTGAATTTTGTTGACCATATTTGACTAGTTATTTTTGGATTGTTTCGGGCTACATTATCTTTTTGTTGGAGGCCGAGTTGACCAAGGTTAACCAAGTTGTTTTGGAGGTCAATTTCAGTCTTGGACCAACGTAGACTTTCTGTTTAGGGCTTTCTATTTCTGCTATTTTCACTGATCAGTTTGGGCAAGTGAATATTGTAAATTGTACTTTCCCTCTTTATTGAATTTATGAAGAATTATAAGAAGAATTGATCAAGGTTTCCCCACATTGGGGCTTTGTCTCTGGCTAGTGCCATATATTGTGTCATCTTGTCTTGGTTTGTCTTCTACTGTTATTGTTTATGTTCTATCTACATTTTACTATCATGTTGATGTGATTGCTATACTGGATATGATATTGGGCTAATAAAGAAAACTGAAGTAAAATTGCTCTAAGCATAGAACATACCATTGTTATCCTAAAATTAACAAAAACCCTTCAATCTCTTCTTATAGATTCTTTATTGACGAATACCACGACCTTGACCGACACCTAAGATCAGCTTCTCAAGGATGTGCTTGCTTCACTACTTTCCAAACCCAACAGAATCTCTTCCAGCAACACTACTTTGACCTCCAGCCACAACTTTTCGGCCCTAACTGTAGATCTGCAACTTCGGCCCCCTCACAGCAGTAGCTACTTCGCACATGTGAGCTAGAATTGCTTCTTCTTAGCCTCTAGCTACCTTGCTTGATCTAATTTGACTTCTGGATCTAGAAGGGAACTTTTTTGGCCCTTCCTTCAGCTCTTTTTCACCAAATCGAACATCCCCAACGAAACCCTAGCCTAGCAACAAAAACCCTAACAAAAAGTTACATAATTTCAACCCTCTTCTTTTGCTTTCTTCGCTTGCTCTTTTCTACTTCTTCCTTCGCATGAGAGAGAGAGAGGAATGAGTGTGTCCAAATGAGGTTGAACTGTCTTCTATATATATGTCTTCTAGGGGTACAAATTTCAACTTCTAGGCCGACTTGACAGGTTGGCAAGTCGATTTGGTCTTGGAAGGCGCAATAAAATACAAAAATAATTATGTTTAACAATTTACAAGATGCCCGATGAGATCTTCATCTTATGACAATGTCCCTATTTGACTTCTTGACCTAGGACAATCCTAGAAGCACTTTCAATTAGTGTTTGACCTATAAAACAAATTTCTTGGGAAAGAAACCCAAGCTCAATAATAATAATAATCATTTTTCTTTCTTTTACAAAATACAAGAGTCAAAAGTACATTTCATATTTATGAAGACCGAACCTAGTTACACTTTCTTCAACAATTGCCATATGTAGTAGCAACTACTTTAAGTTTTAATGATATAGTCGCATCCTTGTTAATAGAGTAGATGAAATGAAAAAAATATGGAAAATCAAAACACAAATGCCTTATCTATAAGAGGAAATAAAAATAAGCCCTTAAGTGGGAGATCTAAATTTAGAGGAAAATATAAATCTCTAGAAAAGTTCATATAAGTATGTTGAAGACACAAAAGAAACATTACAAAAACATTGTAAATCCAAAATTGCCAAGGTTAGGCATTTGATTATACTCCTACAAAAGCAAAAACCTCCTTAGATGGAGGAGATGTGTATTTGGTTTTCTTTAAATACATATGTAGATCACGAGGCATGGTTGGTCAACTCAGACACGTCATTTCATATGACTCCTTAGAGGGAGTGGTTTTGTGAGTATGAAAAAAATGGTGGTGATGTTTTCTTAAGAGATTAATCAACAACCAGAATCATAAGACAACGAAAAATCAAGTTGAAATTCATTGGTGGAAGGATTAGAACACCTTGTGGTGTTCTGCACATCCCAAGATTGGCCAAAAATTTAATTTCTACAAGCAAAATGAATGATGCAGGTGTAACATCAGTGTTTGGTATTGTTGAGAAGAGTTCAAATTTGAACTATGTATATGCTATTGGGAAGCATTGTTAGTGAGGGGTACAATAGTTATGTTGTTCCTAAGAGTGGAGCAAAAGAAGGAAAAGCTCCTAAAGCATCTAGAAAAAGGACTATGTTGTGGCATCAAAAACTTAAACCTTTTGGAGAGAAGGGTCTTCAAACACTACATGGTAATGGTATGTTAGAAGGTATGTCTAATTGCTCTTTGGATTTTGATTTATATGAACATTGTTTATATGTGATGCAAAATTAGGGCATTTTTTCTTTTGGTGCTATCAGATCAGAAAGAATATTATAGTTGATAGACAATAATGTGTTTGAATCTATATTAGTTCCACAACTTGTTGAATCCTTGTATTGTCTCATTTATAGATGACTTATCAAGGAATACATGGATTTATTTCTTCAAGAAGAAATCTAAAATCTTTGACAAATTCAAAGAGTTTAAGGCTCTTGTGGAAAATCATATAGAGAATAATTAACCTATTGAGGATTGGTAATGGTGGGGAATTCTACAAGAATGATTTCAAATAATTATGTAAGAAATGATATATAGCAAGACAAAAGATGACTCCATACACACCTCAACATAATGGAGTTCTAGAAAGAATGAACAAAATGTTCATAGAGAAAGCAAAGAACATGCTCAACGGTGTCAAATTAGGTCAAGAATGTTAGGCAAAGGTAGTGGACATTACATGTTACCTCGTAAATAGATCAACCTCATAAATATTAGATGGCAAGACTACACATGATGTATGGACTACCAAGAAACCCTTTTTTAAACATTTCAAAGTATTTGGTTGTGATGGTTATGTTTACGTTCCAAAGGAGAATATGACTAAGTTGGATAAAAAAAAGTTAAAAAGTGCATTTTTATTGGATATAAAAATGGCATAAAAGGTAATAAGCTTTAGAATCATAAACTAAGAAAGTTGTGTATAGTAGAGATGTGATATTTAGAGGAATCAAAGATATAGTCAAATAGGGAGTCCTACCAAGGAAAAAGACCCCAAAAAAATAGATTTGAATAATGGATGATGATTAAGGCTCTACAAAAAACACAAAAATAAAAAGAAGAAGAACCACATACTCCAATGTTGAGGGGATTAGTTCGGGAAATAAGGCAACCAAAAAGGTATACTCCACCTAATTTCCATTCAATTTTTTTTTTGTTTATTATTAATGATGATCCTAAAATTGTTAGGAAGGTAATGGATTCAAAGGATGAAAAACACTGGAAAAAGGCTATCGCTGAAGAAATGGTATCCTTGGAAAAACATGAGGCTTGGGATCTAATGGAGTTGCCAATTGCAAAAGTCCTATTGGCAAGAGATGGGTATCTAAAAAAAAGTTAAATGCAAAAGGCAAAGTAGAAAGATACAAAGCTTGGTTAGTAGCAAAAGGTTATTTCTGGGAAGAGGGAATTGACTTCGATGAGGTTGTTTCTCATGTTGCCAAGTTAACTTCTATTAGATTTATTTTATCTATTGTTGTTACTTTTGATTTTGAAATATAACATATGGAATAAAGAAAACATTCTTACATGTAGATTTGAATGAAAAGATTTACATGAAGCAGCTAAAAGACTTTGTGGTGAATAGAAAGAAAATATTGTTGCGCAAGCCAAAAAAAAAGTCTTTATATAGGTTAAAACAATCACAAGGATGTGGTATCAAAACTTTGATCATTATATATTAGGACTTCTCTTCACAAAGAGCAAAGGAAATCACTGGGTATATTTCAAATTAGTTGGTGATCATCTTATGTATTTGGGCTTGTATGTGAATGATATGTTGTTGAATGAAAATGACCTCGAAATCATCCAACAAGCGAAACTCAGTGGTCTAGTAAATTTGACATCCACAAGACATAGGAAGAAGAACAAAGCATGTCTCGTGTTTCATATGCCGATGCAATTGGAAGTTTAATGTATGTAATGGTTTGTACTAGATCGGACATTGCACATGCAATGTCTATGAGCAAGTATATGTCAAAACCAAGGAGCATTGGATAGTAGTAAAGAGAAAGTTTTAGCTATTTGCATGGCACTACTAGCTATGGATTGTGCTACCAAGGAAGATTAGTATTGGACAAATTGTTGGACATATGTGGCTTTGTTAATGAAAACTAGGTAAGAGATATGGATCGCGGAAAATGTACAAGTGGGTATGTGTTTAACCTATTTGGATGAGCATTTAGTTGGATGAGCAAGAGAAAATTTGTTGTGGCACTCTCAACTACCGAAGTTGAATACATATCAGCGACTCATGAAGCACGAAAGAAATATAGTTACAGAGATTGTGTTTAGGTATTAGATTGGTATAGCAATTTATGCTGATAGATTGTAACAATGGGCATGCAGTGTTCCTAGCAAAGAACCCAATGTATCATTCCAAGACAAAGCATATTTATGTTCAATATCAATATGTGTGAGACATGATTGAAAAAAAGATGTTGCTCATGAAAGTGGACACTTTGAAGAATGTTGCATATTCATTAACAAAACATGTGAACACTAAGAAATTATCTTGGTGTAGAGAAACAATGGGCATTATTTCCTTGGATTGTTGATATTTGTATTCTTGTGCCCGTTTATTTGCAAAGAAAACAAAATGCAGGTGAATGTTGCAAGTGAAATATTTTTTGCATGATTACGGCCACATGTTGTATGTTGTGTCAGGGCCAGCAGGGGGTGTCACAAAGAGGCAATTCCCTTCGAAAAAAATGGGTAATTTTTTTGCATCTATTTTTGGTTGTTTTTAACATAATTTTTGCATTTAACAAATTTGTGGCACATGGTGGTTTAACCCCATGGTTTTGTAGTTTCAACTAACAAACTACGATTATATTTTGATCAAGGGTAATGGATTGGTGGTTCATAGATGCCACGACATATATATATTGTATTGTAATGTTGTAAAGAAAAATATACTGAAAAATCTTTCTGGTTTTCCCACTTTGGGTTTTCGGGGTAAAATATATTTGTTAGTGTGTTTGCAATTGCATCTTTTCTCTTTTATTAAGAATTTGTTTACAACAATTAACCATACATGGTTAAAACCTGCAAAGACCTTTGCCCTTGTTGCCAAAATGAATTCCATCTGTATAGTTTTGGCCCTTGCAGAGTCATATAAATGGGAAATCCATTAAATAGACGATAAATCTAGCTTCTTACACGGGTATTTACAAGAAGAAATTTGCATGAACAACATCCTAGCTATATTAAAAATGACTCTAGTCTTGTTTGTTGTATTAAGAAATCTCTCTACATGGCCTTAAGCAAGCTCCTTTTGATTGCCATGCTAAAATGGATAGCTTTTTTCTTCAAATTGACTTTTACGAGTGTTAGTTATAACCTTGATGTTTATACCAAGAAATTGAGTGATCTTAAAATAATTATCTTCTACGACTTTTTAACTCATTAGTAGTAAGTCAAAAAATTTAACCCATGTGAAATCCAATCTTAAGAAGAAATTTGAAATGATAAAATTAAGACATAGGTCTTGTAAATTAAGGAAGAATTTTTCCATTTCCCAATCTAAGTATGCATGCAACATTATTCACCACTTTCACATAGTAAAATGTAAACTAGCCCATCTCTCTTTCAATATGGAGTCAAACGTGTTGCCACTTATATTACATCCAAAATAAATATCACTTTGTACCATCAATTAGTTTGTAACCTTTTGTATTTTACGCATACCTTTTGTATTTGACTATACCTTTCCTAATATTTCTTTTGTTGTTGGTCTTGACACTCGATATATACAAAAACCCCATGACACTAATAATACCAAATTACTTCTTTTTTATTAGTCATTCTATGGCATTTTGCATGGTTATTTCAGGCCAAGGTGGTCAGGTTTGACGCCAATGAAATCACTGATTGATGTTGATGGTGGTTTCACTCTAATGAGCCACACAACGCTAGTTTCTAAGGTAGATGAGACAATTGGTCTAACAAGATATATTATTATAAAACACAATATTACTGAAACCAGTTTCTACGATAGATGATTCAATAACTATTTACATTGTTTTAGTTAAGTTTGCCTGTCAAAGAATTTCATTTGCATGCCTATGGATGCAAGGACAAGGGTGGTGAAGTTTCACGTTATCAAAAAGGAAAGCAGGTTCGATTCTACTCTGTATTTTAAATATATTAAATGCATTTTTTAAAAGAAATATAGTGATGCCTAATAGACTAAATTATCAGTAATAATTTCTACTCTTCTGATGGCAGATACCTCCAAAATTTGTGCACTATTCTATAACAACTTGAAAGCCCGCTTCAACAATATCCATACAGCATCCAATAGGGCCAATTAATGTGAAGCTTGAGAAAATTATACCGAGTCCAAGAGAAATCACAGAACATGGAAACAATAGAGGAGAAAATATAAGCATTAAAGAGGAGATCCAATCTTATGGCAGAGATTTCTAAATACCATCTAAGACAAGAATAATAATTACATAAGCGCTGCAGTGAGCACTCATTGAATCAGGTATAACTGTTTGGGAAATGAACAGAGGTACTATAGCAATGTTGGAAATCTCCCATGCCAAGAACTTTTGTGCTGCCCTTTTCACGAGGGTATAATCTTAAAGCTCATATACACACCAGGGTCCAAACATCACTGTATATGATAAAAAACAGTACTTTCACAGGCAGCCTATTCACTAAATGATTTTAACAAGCACATTTATTCATAGTATCATAATTGGTACTCTAAACATCAAAACAGAAAGATAGCAAGAGTCTGTTCAAATACGTTTCATCTATGAGCAAAAAGATGGCAAGTCCGTTGAAATATGTTTCATCTATGAGGTTTCTTAGCAGCACTGCATTTGCCTTTCACTTGTCGATTCAAGTGATGTGGCCTGTCGAAGCTCCGTGGTTCATCGCTGCCCTGTCAATGATTCCTCTTGTTGAAGTGTGCATGGTACTTCTCATCATAGGGTACAGCTTCACCATTAATGAAAGGCTCCCCTAAAACAGAGTTCCCATTTTAGATCAACCCAAGAATAGCACAAATATTTCTTGCCCATTTTACAATAGAACCATAATAAGCCATAAAATTTCATAATTGAACTTTTTAATCAAAGAAACAAACTATTAAATATTCCATTTTCACCCAGAGAAACCAGGTAGTCAATTGGGTTATTGATATGCATGTCAACGTTGCATTAATGATGATGACATAATTTCACTAAGAGAAACAGCTTGCTTTACAGAACAGTTGGGGTGGGGTGGGGTTATTTATCAACAAATCAGGTTCCCATATATGTATAAGTCTGTAATGGGGTAATGCAAGTAATTGGATACATGTGTAAGCCTCTAATAGGGATGTGCAAGTAATGGGATATGTGTAAGTCTATATGAGGGTGTTTGTCAGCAATGGGATATGTGTGGAAGCATTGAATTGAGTCCACTGACATAGTGTTATGAGTTCATTGAATATGGATATTAATACAAATCCTTTTCAACTTCAATGTGATATGTATGTAGATGTTATAATGATAATATGATATAATTTGGAGTAAGTTTATTATAAGTGGATTATCTCATGGTGCGTTCAATTTTTTCATGGATAGGGTGAGGTAAAGTTCTGCATTGATCCACCATTTTTCAAGACTTACAATGATCTCAGTTATCTTAAAACGAAAAGGGTCAAAATCTTTATTGACAAAGTTTTATAGTCAAAATTCTCATCAATTTAATTCTTACAAAGATGTATAGTCAAAATTCCAATAAATTCTTACAGGATTTTGGTTTAAAAATAAAAACATAGACTTTCTATATAGGATTCCAGTCATGGAGCTTCACACTAAGGTTTAGATGGGCCTATGCAATAATCCAAACAAAGGCCAAGTTAGGGTTCTGACCTCCATAAGACTTCGTTCGCGGATCTAAGTACGAATCTGGCAAGACAAAACGCACTCCGGGTAGAGCTGCAAATAAACCTAGAAATCTCATCAGAACCCAATTGAAATCCCATGGCCCAAAAACCAAAATCTATTAAATTCTAATACCAATAGTGGCAACTGGCAAATATAATTCCACTGATGAATCGAATTAAGAGAAAATAACGCATACGCTTCAACTTCTCAGAGAGCTCCTCTGGGATTTTACATCCAAATGCGAAGTAATGCCTGGTGGACACAGAGTAGATAGCCTTCTTGGCTTCTTCATTGCTGGAATTAACAAAGCATGGTAAGCAATAACAGACAATATGGCAAAAAGAATACGAGATGCCGGGTAGCCATGAACGAGATTAGTATCAGGTGGGTACCTTCCCATAACAATTGCGAGTGTCTGAACATACTTGGCGATGATGTCTTCGCGGGAGACCTGGCCAACGGGGGCGTCCATGACGATTAGCCAATGCTGGTAGTCGCAACCCTCGAAGAGAACGAATTCCTTTGGGGGTTTTCCCTTCCAGTTCATGGGAGTCGTCATCTTCCCCGTGAAATGCAGTATAGATAACAGCAAACCAGAGCAGACGAGAGAGGTATTAGTTCAAGCCCAAGCAATGCAAGGGTTTAAACGGGCGTCAGAATGTGACAGGGTTTAGGGAAACGCAGCAGGTCAGTGTTTAAACGAGCGTCAGATTGTTATAGGGTTTAGGAAACGCAGCAGTTCAGGGTTTAAGACAACGAAAAGTTAAAAGGGAGCAACCTCACATTTCAGTGTTTAAACGAGCGTCAGATTGTTATAGGGTTTAGGAAACGCAGCAGTTCAGGGTTTAAGACAACGAAAAGTTAAAAGGGAGCAACCTCACATTTCAGATTTTTTTATTGGACAATTCCATTGATGTATTTTGGATTTTTTCTTTCCTAAAAGCGAGTTTGTTTTTAATTTTTTTAAATGAAAATATAATATTTTATTTTTATTTCTTTCGAATGGTTAAATTTTTATGGATTCGGTTTCTTACCTTAGAATTCCTTGATCGTTAAAGGAATTATTAATTTTTTGAAAATTATTAAATTTAAGAAAAAAAATATTACTAAAAAGAATTTGAAATGTGTTATTAGATAAAAGAATTTATTTTATTATAATAAAATACAATGTTGATAACGGGAGTATGGACTTTTCTTTATGTTAATAGTTTAGGGAGAAAAGTGTAGGAGGAGTCTTATTGGGCTCGAGAAAAAAATGAATTATCTTATATCTAGGGTTTGGAGACTTTATCTAACAATTAGACAAAAGTATTTGTCTTACTTCAAGGATTGAGGTTACCAGTATAAGCAAGATTCAATCAC
The DNA here is from genome assembly GCA_000404065.3 of Pinus taeda. Lineage (NCBI taxonomy): Eukaryota > Viridiplantae > Streptophyta > Pinopsida > Pinales > Pinaceae > Pinus > Pinus taeda. The sequence goes on along the minus strand of APFE031635507.1, from coordinate 16,593 downwards.
TAATCATTATTGGAGACTCAACTTAAATATCAAATTGATGCATAAGAAAGTCCTTCCGATTGATTTCAAACCTCCCCTATTCTAATTTGAGCTCAACATGAGCCTACAAGCATTCAAAAAATCTTCTTCTATCAAGTCTTACAAGGTTTCAAATGTGTGATACATTAGTCAATAAAGCGATAAGTCTAAAATTAGGGGAGCTTTTGCTTAATGGTCAATTCACCAGCAAAGCCATACCATAATCACCCCTTTGGAATGAATGACAAGTACCTCAAGATTATTTTGCCACCTATCTTCCTTAAGCCAACCCCTCCCTCAAGTCAAGACAAGAAACTTGATGTGACCAAAAGCTCCCTTATACAAGCTTGAACTCTAGAGGATGCAAGTTATTGGATGCCAAAATGTATTTCATCCTAAACAAGGTGGAACAAGGGAGCACTTGACTCTACATGGTTGAAAGATCATTGAAATTTGTGTTAAATTGACCTCTATTTGGATCTCTCATAGGAATTCAATTTGGAGGTCGGCCCATTAATCACTTTACTTGCTTTGTATTTGTGGCATCTAGTTGGTTTTCATGAGTTTATTGTTGATTCAGTAGATACTTCCTACCTTAGTTCATGTGGTATTACTTTTGAATATTCGGGGAAGTGTGTATTGGACACTCAAATAGTAGAGCTTCAAAACTTGGCTTTTCCTTGGCTTTAGGTGTCTAGGTAAGGGTGTAGTCATTCTATGTCTCAATTCTATGGGTATTAACTTTTTCTTGAGCTCTATGTTGGTTCGCATCACACTTTCAAGTTTAGATTTGTGAATTAATAAGTTTTGGATTTCTTTTGAGTTCCATGGGGTTGTTTTATTCATCATGGATCATCGTGACATGGAAGAGTAGAGAAGGATTCTTACAGCTCATGAAGAAATTATTCATTCAATAAAAAGACATTTATTTTCACTCTCACTTCTAAACTCTATGATTATGAACAACAATGTTTTTCGCAATTTGCAATTGTCTGAGTACTTTGGTTCAAGTTAAGCATCAACATGCCATACATGACATAGAGTGCAATATATTAAGAACCTAATGGAGAATTTTCATAAAGATGCTTTTTTCAAGGCATCAAACCAATGATTATCATATCAAGGAAAGTAGAATGAGGAGGATCCAATGCATCGAATTCTTAAAAACTTTGGGACTGTAGAGTAGAAACCAATGCCTACTAACATGGGCCTAAAAGACACCACAAGTTGTCATATATTTTGCTAGTTCATGTTTCATAAAGTTAACAGTACTTTGGTAGCTTTTTAGAGAATATACACTAAGTAGTAAGAATTGGGGAAAAATGCAATATATGTATGTAAACTCTAAATTTTTGTTTTCAACTTGTGTAAGCAACGCAAAACTTGGGGATATTATGTATACTTTTATTAATGTTGTCAGATATGCTACAACCATTTTAATAATATAGAATTACCCTAGTTTCAGTGAAAGAAAAAAAATGCATTCTCTACATGTTTAAAGCACAATACATAGTAAAGCAAGTATAGGTGCATATTGACATACTACACTTTACAAGATTAATGTGTATCTCATAATCATCAATCTTTTCCCTTTTCCCCTTCTCCATGTTAAGTTATTCCACTTTGCAAAAGGAGTCACAGTAACTAACTCTGAGTCAAAGGTTGGGAGATCAAGATTCGTAAAAGGAATTAGTTTCTTATCTAAATCGAAGGTTGAGTTTGTCCATCTGTTAGCTTATTCCTTAAGACAATGACAATTCTCAAGAAGAAAACTTAAAAAATATAGTTCATTTTTGTTATGTATCTCCAAGTTTAGATTGCTTCTTGTTTGTATGTGATCCATATTCGGTCATTAAATAATTTGTCATCTATATCGATATTTTCAAAGTGAAAAAATGGAAGGAATTCACATAGAGTAGTTTTATCAGTGGTAATCAACCTGGAGAATTGCAGTTTGAAATCTTTTAGGGCCAATTTGAGGTCTTAAGATATTTTTTTGAGGGGCACAAAACTCTGCACCTTAAATGTAAGACCTCGTGATGTTGTTATACATTTGAAGACCTTTCCAATGGTGTAAGAATCACATTAATTAGAGATTGGAAGAAAAATTATGCCTCCTGGAAGTTAACCTATCGTGATTGCCCACCATAATTTGAGAGGATGCCACATTAACCCCATTACCCATGGAAAAGGGGCTAGCCATGTGGAGAATATGAAGAAGAGTCTAGAGGGATTGAGTTGTAACTCATGTTGAGGGTTGAATGGGTCAAATATAACCCCCAGTTTGATATCAAGTTGTGTTATAACTAGACCACTAGGAGGAAAAGGGGCTTCATTCTATTCGAATGCATTTGTTCCATAGCAGAGAAAATTGGTTAAGTTGGATAGAGAGAGAACATAACAAGATTGTGTTCTTTGGAAACCCATGGGCCACAAGTCTTAGCTAAATCTGTAGAGAGTACCTTCTCCTTTTATGTGCATCATTTCCATTCCAGATAAAAGAAAACAAAGAAGCCTCGCCTTCCAGCTGAGTTTTCTCCAAAAAGGGTTTCCTATAACATATTCTGGGATTCATTGTAGTTTGTGAATGATTGTATATCCCTTTTATCCAATTTCTACATATTATCTATTACATGCATAAACAATAAACCAAAGATAGGTTAGTAGTGGAAATGGTGCTTCATAATTCAAAAGAAGGAATGGGTTGAGTACATTCCTTGGAATTTGAACCTAACCCACGAATTTACCTAGAATACTAAGGAAAACATGGGGTTGTAAAATAGTAGACAATCAAATATGGAAAGTTATGGAAGTGTCATGTTGAATTGTCGGGTCTTCATAATTTATATTTTAGGCCTTGTAATGTATAAAGAATTTTTAAGACATGTTCTTCATGTCATTTTGATTATTTATCCCTTGAAAGAATTATTGTAAGACATGTCCTTCATGTCAAATTTAAAAGAGAAATTTTTGAATTTTGAATTTTGAAATTTTGGCTCCAAAAAAATCAACCCTTCCTCAAGTCAAGTCAACCCCAGTGAAGAGACACACCCATTCTCGAAGACAAAACACTATATAAATGCATTCAACCTCTTCCACAAAGGCACCATGCAACCTCACACAAGCAAGATAGTTTCTGGGAATCCAAGTGACGAGAAAGAAGGACAAGAAGGACGAAGATCACCTCCCTCGCTCTCTCTCTCTCTCTCTCTCTCTCTCTCTCTCTCTCTCTCTCTCTCTCTCTCTAGCTTGCATCTCTTTTATCTCACACGTGTGAATTCTAGATAGTTGCAGGGTCGAGTTATAGAGCTGAAGTTATAGGGCCGAGTCTCTCTCTCTCTCTCTCTCTCTCTATCTTGCATCTCTTTTATCTCACACGTGTGAATTCTAGATAGTTGCAGGGTCGAGTTATAGAGCTGAAGTTATAGGGCCGAGTTGTAGGCCAGTTTAAACGCTTGACTTGAAGGCTGGAGACCAGGTTTGACCATAAGATTTGTTGGTCGGTTTTGTCCTCATAGTTGACTAACAACATTACATGTATCTCTTGTTGAATTGAAGAATTTATTTAAGAAAAAGGTTATTGGGTTTTTCCCCAAGTGGGTTTTACTAGGTAAATCTTGTATTCTCTTTGCGCATCATGGTCTTTATTGTCCTTATGGTTTTATGGTTGAATTGCTAGAATATAATTGCTTAATGATAAATTGTAATTATTTATATCATTAGAAGTAATTATGTATTTTAGAAATATTGTGTTTATATCTATTGCACATGAAAACTCAACATGGTATCAAAGCTTAAGTGATGAAAAAGGTAATTTAGATCACTCTTGAAGAAGCTTTGGTAAGTGATCACTCTTAAGGAAGACATATATCTACAATCCATTTTCATGTCTATGATTACAGATTCCCATATGAAGGGAGAAAACAAATTGGAAAGAGCTACAAACTTTAGGGCTTGGAAATCAAGGATTAATATTCTTCTTGTAAAAGAGGATCTCTTGGGTATTGTGAAGGGAAAAGTCACTAAACCTAAAAAAGATGAAGATAAATTAAAATTTGAGAAAGATAATACCACAACTAGAAGTATCATTGTAGATTTCATCAGAGATAATGCTATTCCTTATATCACAAATCTTGACTCGTCAAAGAAAATGTATGATGCCCTAATTAGTTTGTACACGATCAATAATATTGGTCAAGCGATGAGTTTGAAGAATGAGCTACGTGATGCTAGAATGACAAGGAATTATACTATAGCCTCATATTTTATGAGGATTCTCAATTGAGATATCAACTTCAAGAATTGATGAAATCGTTCCCGAAAAGGAACTAGTAACTACAAAACTCAATGGTTGACCTAAATTATGTGATTCATTTGTAGCAGGAATATGTGCCAGAAAAGATGTGCCAAATTTTGATGAACTATGGATTGCATGTACTCGAGAAGAATAAATAATCATACCAAGCGGAAATATTCTAAGATCCAAAGAAGGCAACTAGCAGGCATATGCAATGCATTTCAAGAAGGGTGGAAGAAAGAAGTTTGGCTTCCAATGAAGAAATAGAGGAAGAAGAAATAGAGGAAGAAGAAATGAAGGAAGAAGACCTAAAGAAAGAAGACCTACCCCTCAAGGAAAGATAGATTTTTCAAAAGAACAATGTTATCAATGTCGCATTTGGTCACTTTAGACATGATTATCCTGAAAGCTCGAATGATAAAAATAGAAAAGGAAAACAACACGCTTCTGCAACAGATTTTGAAGAACTTCCAAGGAAGCCTAAGAATGAAAACCCAAGTAATAAAGAGTTTTTCTATTTCTCTGCTCTTATTGGTTCTATTGTATATAGTGAAGACTTATGGCTAGTAGATAGTGGTACCTTAAGGCAAATGATGGGAGATGGAGACAATCCCACAATTCTAATGGAAAGAATATTAGCACAAAAGGTGGAACTTGGAGACAATAATAGTTATGCAATCAAAGGCATTGGGAAGACATCCATTGAGCTAGAATCAGGTGATAATGCTCATCTTAGCAACATATTATATGTACCAGGTTTGAAGAAGAATTTGGTTTATATTTCATGCTTGGAAGATAAAGGAGATAGAGTAATGTTTCTTGATGGAAAATTTCTTGTTTGCCCAAAGGCTCTAGTATAGATTCCACTAGAGTGATTGGAATTCATGAAAGAAGGTTGTATAGACTTTTGAAACAACCTACCCAAGCACTTGTACATAATGATATCAATCCATGTGAAATTTGGTATAGAAGATATGTTCACCTTCACTATAAAGCTTTTCCAACCTTAAAATAGATGGTTGCAGGTGTTCCATATTTGTAGGAAGAACATGAAGGAGTATGTAAAGGATGTGCACTTGGAAAGAATGTCAAGAACCTTTTTAAAGTAGCAAAAGTAGATCCAAGGAAATTTTGGACCTAGTCCTTTCTTATGTAAATGGTCCAATGCAGGTAAAGTATCTTAGAGGCTCTTTGTACTATGTAACTTTCGTTGATGAATTCTCTTGCAAGACGTGGATTTACTTCATGAAGATGAAAGATGAAATCTTTGACAAGTTCCAGGAATTTAAGGTTGAAGGAGAAGACTTGAAGCGAAAGAAAATCAAGATCCTAAGATATGATAATGGAGGAGAATATACCTCCAAGGAGCTCATAGCCTTTTGTAAAGAAGTTAGTATCAACTCCCTTATAATCCACAATAACATGGAGTTGTTGAAGGAAAGAACATAGCCATCGAAGAATTTGTCAATGAAATGATGCACAACCAAGAATTGCCTATGTTTCTATGGAGTGAAGCATCTATGACAACTATCTACATTCAAAATAGAAGTCCTTATCGAATTTTGGAAAACAAGACTCATGAAGAAGCTTTTACCGGACAAAAACCTCAGGTTGGTCATTTGAGAATATTTTGTTGTCCTTTTTATATTCATGCACCTAAAGATAAGAGAAGGAAGTTAGATCCTTCTAGAAATAAAGGAATATTCGTTGGATATAGTGAGTCATTAAAGGCATATAGAATCTATGTTCTAGGAAAAAAACAATTTGAAGTTAGCAGGGATGTGGCCTTTGATGAATATGTGGCATATTGGAAATCCAAAGAAGTATCCATGGATTTTGATGATGTCGAAGAATGAAAATCTCCCAAAGAAGAAGTTATTGTCCATCCAATACTATAGAGCATACCAAAGATCATTTATAAGATCCAGAAGGGCCTAACAAACCAGTGGATCTAATTGTTGTTCCTAAAATCAAGAAAAGGCCAACATGGCTTAGATCTACTTTGTAGGAACCAAAAGGACATGTAGCACCACATGGCACCTTCAAGGAAAGTAAGAGGCTAAAGAGGTATTCTAGTAATGCAACTTTAATGACTAATCTTATTGATGTTGAACCTTCCACCTTTGAAGAATCAACTAGCCAACAAGTTTGGAAGGATGTGATGTTGGAAGAATACCAATTGATTATCAAGAATGATGTATAGGAGATTGTTCCTAGACTTGAAAGACAATTAGTGGTGTCCTCCAAATGGGTATACATGATCAAGCAAACAGTGGATGGAAGCATTGAAAAATATAGGGAAATATTTGTTGCTAGAGGTTTCTCCCATAAAGAGGGAGAAGACTACAATGAGACTTTTGTTCTAGGTACACTACCATTATATTTATTATTTCTATTGCTTCCTCTATGGGTTGGAGTTTACATTAAATGGATGGAAAAAATTCTTTCTTAATGGTGTAATTGAGAAAGAAGTGTACATTGAACAACCTAGTGGTTTTGAGGTTCATGGAAGAGAGTCTCATGTTTGCAAGTTGAAGAAAGCCTTGTATGGACTTAAGCAAGCACAGAGAGCCTGATATACATGAATTGACAGTTATATGAAAAGACGTGGTTTCTCTAAGAGCAGTGTTGATCCAAACCTGTACTGCAAGGTTGAGAAAAATTAATATATGATTCTATTACTATGTGTTGATGACTTATTTCTGATAGGTGTGGAGCATCTCAATTTTGGTGTAAGAGGAAGTTGGATTCTGAATTAATGCACTACTATTTGGGTCTAGAAGTATGGAAGAAGCTCGGTGGAGTCTTTCTTGGTCAAGAAAAATATATTATCAAGATCTTGTAGAAGTTTAGATGGATGGATTGTAAGTCGATGTTGAATTCCATGGTCACAAATTTGAGAAAGCTGAGAGACCCTAAGTTTGATTTGGTAAATCCATCCATGTACTAAAATCTGATTGGATCGTTGATGTATTTGGTTAATACTACACTAGATATTTTCTTTGCAATGGACACATTGAGCTAGTTCTAGTTGGAACTGAGACATGATCGTTCGATAGTAGCAAAGCGCTTATTGAGATACTTGCATGGTACAATTGACTTTGGTTTGAGATATGTCCCAAGCTGTGATATACAATTGTAGGGTTATACAAATGCATATTGGTCAGGGGGTGATGAAGATAGAAAGAGTACATCTGGAGGTTGCTTTAGTTTGGGCTTCACTATGGTTTCATGGATGAGAAGGAAACAAACATCTATCACACTCAGTACTGCCGAGGCAGAATATATTGTAACTAGCTTGGCAAGTTGTGAAGCAATGTGGCTCTGAAAGTTACTCACAAAATTGTTTGATCATGTGCTCAAGCTGACCATTATTTATTGTGATAACTAAAGTTGTGTGAAGTTGAAAAAGAATCCAATTTTCCATGACAGGTCCAAGAACATCGATATCAAGTAGAAATTCATCTGTGACATGGTGCAGAAGGGAGCAATGAAGCTCCAATATGTCTCCAATGATGAGTAGATTATTGAAATTCTTCCAAAGCCTCTATCACAAGCAAAGTTTGTATACTTCTGAGAAAAGTTTGGACTTATTGAGAGTGAGTGCTAATGAAATAAAATTTTGGACTGGAGTTCTCCTTGTGTCAAGTAATTTTACCCAAATTAGGGAAATTATTCCTATGTTAAGTACATTGACTCGAATTAGGGAGAATGGTCTAACAGAGGAATAACATTATTCTTATGTCATGTATGACACAAATTAGGAAGAATGGTCCTAAATCGTCATGTTCATTTAGCATCGGGTTGTGGATTGTGCAACTAGATTTTTCCCTTTGGTGATTCACCATGTGTCGTTGACTTGAATAATGGTCAACCAAGACTAGTCAGGATGCAATGTGCTACATATCGACCTAAATTAAGGCGACTAGTTGTATTCTATATGATGTCCCATGTGTCTAAAGTACTTACCCAAAATATGGTGAGAACACACCATAGATCTGAAGTACTGGCCCAAATCATGGGATTAGTTGATGTAATTGATTTACCACGTGTCTGAACCATTGGCTCAAATTATGGTGAGGATATACCATAAGTCTGAAGTGTTGACCCAAATTATGGTAAATAGTTGATGCTATAGGATTACCATGTGTCACAAATGTGACCTGATTATGGTGATGATTTGGTATAACCTTTTCTTAGAGAAATTTGTTCACAATGAAGAACATTTGTCTAGTCATTATGAATACCTCCCTAGCTAAGAGGGAGTGTTGAATTTTGTAGCTATGGTCAGTCTTCATAATTTATATTTTATCCCTTGTAATGTATAAAGAATTTGTAAGGCGTGTTCTTCATGTCATTTTGATTAATTATCCCTTGAAAGGATTATCATAAGACATGTTCTTTATGTCATTTTCATTATTTATACCTTGAAAGGATTATTTTAAGACATGTTCTTCATGTCAGATTTAAAAGAGAAATTTTCTAAATTTGAAATTTGAATTTTTGGCTCCAAAATTGTCAAGTCAACCTTCCCTCAAGTCAAGTTAGCCCCGTGAAGAGACACACCCATTTGCGAAGGAAAAACACTATATAAAGGCATTCGACCTCCTCCACAAAGGCACCATTCGACCTCGGACAAGAAAGATAGTTTATGAGCATCCAAACAAAGGACAAGAAGGACAAATAGAAGGACGAAGATCATATTTCTCTTTCTCTCTCTAACTCGCATCTCTCTTATCTCAGACATGTGAATTCTGGACAGTTTCAGGGACGAAGTTGCAGGGCCAAAGTTGTAGGGTCAAGTTGCAAGGTAGTTTGAAGGCTTGACATGAGGGCTAGAGACTAGGTTTGACCATAAGCTTTGTTGGTCAGTTTTGTCCTCATAGTTGACTAGCAACATTATATGAATCTCTTGTTGAACCAAATAAATTCTCTAAGAAAAACATTGTTGATTTTTCCCCAAATGGGTTTTCCCAATGTAAATATTGTGTTCTCTTTATGCATTGTAATCTTTACTATCCTTATGGTTTTATGGTTGAATTTCCGAAGCATAATTGCTTAAAGATAAACTAAAATTGTTAAAAGAGGATCTATATCATTAGAAGTAATTATCAATATTTCAGAAATATTATGTGTGTATCTATTGCACTTGAAAACTCAACATGTGAGTGACCCATAAATAGAAAAGGAAGTGAACCAATCATATATGGGGGAATTTGGCCATACACAAAGAGAGAAGAGTTGCACGAGTGGATGGAGTAGCATATTTGTGAGTATAATGTTTCCATTCTTAAGAAAAAAATCTTGTTGGGCTATTTCGAGTGGCTATACTATGTTTTAGGTGCTCAAATATGCCCAAAAAAATTGACAATTGTGGATTGGATCAACATTAGTGTGTTTTGGGCTCTCTTACAATGAATTTTGCATTATAAATACTTTTAAGGGAGATTTGGAACTTATTTGAGCAATGGGGGTCATGAATTGATGCATGTTGGGTGAGTATGATAAGAAATGGGAAAGGAAATTGTTAAGAGACTGTTGATCAATGAAAGGATTCATGTATTTATATTCTAGCTAGTCGAGAGGCATTTGGAATTTGTGGATACCCTAGACTTGATAAATAAAGGAATTCTCTAGTATTTTCATATTTGTGAAGGAGAATTGTCTTCACCCATCTATTGACAGTGTTCGAACCATGACGTAGGAAAACCCGCATATACCACAGTATGCATGTAAAATGCACATATCTGTTTTTCCCCAGGAATTTTAACTTAATTTCGATTCTGAATCCTCATTACTTAATGGTTAAGGCCCCTTTTATTAAAACTCTGCAGAATAATTTATGGTGAACCACAGTCTAGCCCTTCATTCATCCTTTCTATTGAGACTTTGTTTAACCCTCATAACCTTCACATATAACTTTAATTAACCCTCCGTTAAACCTTAATGCCCGCACATATATCTAACTTCATTAAACTTTAATGTACCGTGCATATATATAACCAAAGCCCACAAAACCTTTATGCTTTTGTTATTCACAGGCTTAACCCACAAATCATCTATCAACGTTATTTCTATTATAAACCCTTTATAACAAAAGTTCATATAAAACATATGTAAACCATACCTTTCCTTAATTCCTCGCCTATGCACATTTCTCGATGCGTGCCTTATCGCAATTGCATTCTTGGGGTTTCACGAGACTCTTAAGACTTCTCCTTTCGCATCTGGTATGCGATAACACACCCGAACTTCAATAAACATAAACCACAGTCATTACTTTCTCGGGTCCGCTCTTCCATCGCATATCACAATATTTATCGGCTCTCTACATCGCACCTTCGCATATCGCATGTTGCATTGGTTAAGGGCTAAGGTCTATCTCCCATAGATATTTGCGGCGCAATCAAATCTGATCACATCGGACATCGCAATCGCATATCACAAGACTTATGGCCCAAGGTTAATTCATCCCATTGGAATATTGTGATGCGATATTTAACAATGATCCTCCACCTTTGATCCAATCACTTGATCCAACGGTCAACGACTTCTATGATATCTTGCGATGCGATATTAATAACTTCCTTCCATGTGACTTGATCTCATCCGTTGACCTATTAGATCCAACGGTTCCTGTGCATCAATGCTTTACTTCTCGTCCATCTCTTTACTTGGGATCTATGATATTTCTTCAATGTTTCTTTGCGGCTCAGGTTACTTCATGGTACTTCATCCTTCATTGTTCCACTGCGTGACTCCCTCCTGAGCTTAACTTTGCATGATTCTTTAATCATTGTCATTCTAGGCATTACTTTGATCCTTCGAATGGTTTCAAAGATCCATTACGATCCTCTGTCTCATTCTTCCATTTTGTGTTTCACCTGGACTCTGCTTGCATACATATATTATACAAAATCTCTAATACACACATGATTTATCATTCCATATTTGAATCACACACTTATACAATTTTGAATTTAATCTCTGTATATATAAACAAACATTTACACAGTTTCTCTATCTTTGGCCTGATATTCTAATATCAATGGCCTCTATTTACACTACCCGTAGGCTTACAATCAACCTGTTTAACCAACTAACCAGTTAATTATCTAACTTATCTAACCCATCCAACCTTTGATTTTTCCTTTTAGGCTTACATTGATGCAAAATAATTCTAAAACCAATTCCTGGTTTAGATCCATAAACCTCTCAACAAAATCCTAAAATCTCTTCCTCATCCCTAAGGGCCCTCTCTAATCCATAAAATCATGAACTAACTCCTAATCTCAGTTTTACATTCAATTCTCAAATCCCTCAATCTCTCAACTATCCTAAATCTCTTATATTCTCCTACATTCGAGAATATTTACAAATATGTCTCACAATATTCAACTAAATCCTATTCTCATTAAAATCACTCAAAAGCCTAAATAATTACATTAATTCACACTTAGGAAACCAACTTCCTTGGAAACACAAGACCCCCTATGCCTTACTAAAATACAATGATATTATTGGGCTGAATGCTCCTGCATCAGACTCCCAAAGTAGAAAATATTCATGATCTCCAGATCATGTGTGTTCATAAGTTGATAGAAAACCTCAAGGGTCCCAAACTTTAGTGTGTAGCTGCCCAAATGCCTTGCACCTTTGTTGCTGTTGTATATCTGTCATCTTCTTTTTCATCTTCCTCTCCTTGTCAATCAAGTTTAAATTCTGATTGATCATTCTTCTTGCTACTATCAATCTCCTCCATACAAACTATTTCATCATTTGTTGCAATAATACTTCAATCTTCGTTTCCAGCACATCCTTGGACTGGTCCATACTCTACCACTTACTTCTATCTCTTTCTCTTTGTTTCAGATCATTGTTGTTGTTGTCCAATAACTGTTCAATCTGCTATTCTACTCTTTGAAGTTGTTGAATGTTATCACTTACTCTTTTTCTTATTATTCTTATTGCCTCCTTTTCATCCTTATCCTCTTTCATGGTTATTCCTTTTTGCATGAAATCTTGAGTGTCTAGCATTCTCTTCAGCAATTGAACATATCTGTTCCATGGATTAAATTCCTCCACAGAATCTTCTTCTTTCATTTTTATTTGGTTTCTCATATGTACCAAATTTTCTCCAACATCTGCAACTAAACCTGCACTCATAAAATAATTGTTAAATTAAAAATCATAAGGCTTCTGCGCCTTTTCTTCCTTTGGAAACAACTCAGCTTGCTACTCTAATTCTTCCTCCTCTGTCAGCACATCAGTATGCTGTTTTGAATTCTCAACAGAATTCGTGAGACTGTCAACAGTCTCTCCTCCACACCATCTGCTCTAATGATGTCGTTTTGTCCTTGTCCACTCCAATGAACTCCTTCCTTTGCAATGACACTATCATACTCTGAATTTGCCAACAAATACTCCATCAATTCAATTTCTCTGTGACACTTCATAAGTACTTCATCATTACTTATGATTCCTGCATTTATACACAAATTATCAATTTGAAAATTACATGGTTCAACAACCTCAACTTTTGCTTCACCTATCAGTTCATCGGACTGAATTTCATCTCCTTTCACAAGAAATTTTTCCTGTGTTGTCACAGCTTCAAACATCAATGTACTACTAAGTTCTTTTTGCTGCAATAATTCACTGCTTTCCTCATTCACGAGACATTCTCCATCATTCTTGACTTCAGAGTTTTTACCTTCTAAAATATACTCTTCCATACTCTTCACAGCTTCAAAAGATTTCTCATCCTCTGTAAAACCTGTAATCACATCAAAATTATGAGATTTAAAAATATAAGGTTTTACATTCTCCTGTTGGTTTGCATTTGTCTAACAGTTCAGAAATTCATCAATAATTCCTTCTTCTTCACCCATAACTTCACCTTGCTTTAGTTCACAAATGGACACTTCCATTTCCAACTCAGCTTCTTTGAGTTTTCCCATCAGCTACCTTACTTGCCTCTATTGTAGCTTCCTCTATACCTTATGCCACCTTACTGGCTTCTTCTTTAATACCCAACCTAATCTTTGGTTTTCCTCTAGTATTATCATCAATACATCGAGTTGTTCTTTCATCTCAGCAATCTCTTTGTCAAGTTCCTCTTGACTCATTCTCTTGCCATTTTCCTTGGCATCCCCTTTCTTCATCTTTCTTATGTTGTAGTCTTCCTCAGAACCTTTGCTATGACTATCAGTAGCCATTTTCTCCTCCATCTCTATCTTCATGAGCTCCCCGCTCATTTACTATGAGCTGCACTAAAGCCTCTACAAAAACAAGTCTTCCCTGCTGCCACTTACCTCACCAAGCTTTCCTCTGTACTCGGTCTTTTGGAAAGCTCTATGGTTCTCTATCTCTGGAACCTCCTTTGAGCACTTCTCTCTGCTCCATCTAGGCTTCAACTCATATGCACCTTCTAAGAACACAATTGTTCTCTTGTATTTTAATCACCATGAAATACTTGGTTCTGACCACCTCTTCTTTCACTTAGGAAGTCTTACCAGCTTCCTTCATTATTCAACAATTCTACCCACATCCTTTTGTGGAATTTCCTTTGTGATCTGTAACAATATCTTTGTAGTAACAAGTCTCCTTCTTTCTACATTACTAAGCTTCTCTCCTCTGAGCTCAGCCTGTTAGCATTTCTCTGGTTCTTTTCTCTGGAACCAATTCGAGTACTCCTCACTCTAGATTGTTGAAACCTTCTCACCTTCTTATGCTGCTACCTGTGTATCAATATAAAAACCACACATTCTCCAATCTTCAAATCAATCAAAACAAAACATGTCATCTCACCTTCAAGATCTTTGCATGATCTTGTTCCACCATCTTCTGCACTTTGAATGGATTGTCCTCTGTTTCTTGCATCTACAAGTTCTACTAATATTCTACCATACCTTACCTTTGTGTGATTACTATGTGTTAGATTAAAATATGATCGCCCTTTCCTGCTTTCATCACCATTTTCCTGTATATGCACTTTCAGAATATAACTCTGTTCTAAACTCTTTCAAAGAAATGTTCACACATAATTACTTTGTGCTACCTTAATACCAAATGTTTCAATCATAATTCTGCTATGATACCACTTGCCACAGGAAACCCGCGTATATCCACAATATGCATGTAAAATGCACATATCTGTTTTTCCCCAAGAATTTTAACTCAATTCTGAGTCTGAATCCTCATTACTTAATGGTTAAGACCCCTTTTATTACAACTTTGAGGAATAATTTATGATGAACCACAGTCTAGCCCTTCATTCATTCTTTTCTATCGGGACTTTGTTTAACCCTCATAACCTTCTGTTGTGCCCTACAACAACTCCCCATTTCATATCATTAAAATTCCAAAACTATAATGTGAAATGGGTCCCTTTTTTTAATTTTTGTTTCAAATTGGTATCAATTTAAAGTTCTATTTCAAAAAACGCTTGAATCAAAGGGAACATCATTAAAAAGCCTTTTTAATAAAACCAACCGATAAACCCCAACATAAAACGATTTACCTTTATCAATGCGATAAAGCGATCGCAAGATCACATATCGCAATGACAAAGAAAGTTCAACTTAAGGGACATCTTGGTTTCCGCCGATGCGAAATCGCAATCAGATATTGGCAAAGCATAAAGTAACATGATTAACTATCCTTGCTCCGATGCGATGCGATATCGGCAATCGGCAATCGGCAATCGGCAATTGTACTTAAATGCAAAGAAGCTCCCCTTCACCCGATTAGATGTGATATCGCTATCGGCGATCGGCGACTTACCATGCCCTCATCCTAAGCGGCCCTACCAACTATGCCCGACGCGATGCGATATCGCTATCGGCGATCGGGGATTCCAAACAAAACCAATGCAACAACTTAGCATTTCCCCGATGCCCAATTGCGTAAAGGGTAAAATAGCACAGTTTTCAAAGTAACAGTCATAAAGGCGGTTTAATATGATTTATTCGTAATTAAGGCCATATCCTTTGGAAAGCTGCTCATCCGCGTTCAAACCGCCAAATCACCCAAAGCATGCTTCAAATAAATCATTC